>JAZHEH010001577.1:0-93591 GCA_036589455.1 Ateles fusciceps | reverse complement strand
ATTTCAATTCTTCGTGACACCAAGTCCATTGTGATGTCATCCAATGGCTACCTGCAGACCATGGAATCTGTCCCTAGAGAAGCAAAGAGTCGGCTAAAAGGGTCATTCAAGAAAAGGCAATTTAGGGACTGTCTCTCTCCTTCCATCTATGTTACCAGTCAGTGTGTTTTAACTATCTGATGAAAGAAATGAGGAAGAAACACGAAGACTATATCCAGAAGAGGCCTTTCAATGCAGACCCTATGTCTACAATCATGACTTCCAAAGAACAGTCATGAGACTTGCTCCTGGAAATATCAATCCTGACCCAGAAGCGCTGGCAGCCCCTGAGTACCTACTCGCAATACCAACCTCAGGCTCACTCTGACACAGGAATGACAATCTGTTTTTTTTCCCAAGAATCCTAAGCAGGAAAGCTCCACAACAGTGTAGTCCCTCAAGGGGTCCTGAGGACAGTAGCAGCCCTCTATGTGCCGCAGGACCAATGGCCCATGGAAGAGTTTGGTTTTGGGTGTGCTGTGCTCGTCCTCTTTCTGGGGGAATGACCCCCTTGGTATGGGCAAGTGATTAGGAGGCCTGCGGGTGGGAGCCAGACCCCTACTACACTAAGGCTTCAGAAACCAGGAGCGACATTAAGACGGCGAGGCCCCACAGCCCCAAAGCTGAGCGGAGGACAGACGTGCACCACAATGTAGATGGACCACAGACACACCGCGCTGGAGTGCACCGGCCACACGCAGGATCAGCATACAGGGCTGGGACACACAAATGAACACACACAGGAAGATACACATGGACAGACACACACACCCACACACACACACACACACACACACACAGGCAGAAAGAAAAACACAAGAAGACATCCAACAGTCACAGGCAGCTCCTGAGGCGGCGGGGTTCTGCTATCTGCCGGGAAGCCCCTCGGCGAGAGACAGCCCCCCGGGCACACAGGCTGACTGTACCTGGAAATCCCAGCAGGGACAGCTTTCAAGGAGACGCGGCCCCACGGCATCTGGGCAGGCCTGGAGCATCGTGGGGGATCCTTGGGGATCGCGATGGGCGTCCCTGAAGCTCAGCTGCAGCTTTTCTCAGCCTGGTTCCGCCCTGCCCTAATCCAGAAATCGCGGGACCGTGGCCACGATCCCGGAGAGATGGGTGCCGTCGCCCAACGCCGAGGCACTGCCACGGAGGGCCCCTGCTTTGCCAAGCCGCTGAGACGGCGGTTGCCAGGCCACGAGGGTGGTCAGTGTGACGCGAGACCCGGGTGGGTGCTTTCATTTGTGACGCGCCTCTTGCGCATGCGCATCGGCGTGCCCGGCTGTCAAGCGGCCGAGTTGGGGCTCTGGGGCCAGGGCCACCAGAAAATGCTGGCAGCGGTGTCCGAGGCGGCCCCGGGGGAAGGAGGCTGCGTGCCACAAGCTGCGCAGGAGCCCGACCGTCCTGACCTCAGTGGTTCCCCTGAGCCGACCTTCCTGTTGGGGTCGGCTGCACGGGGAGGGCTCTTCAGACCGTGAGGTGGGCACTCGGGACTGCTCTGCCCAGTGGATTCCGGATCGGACGGCGTGGGCAGGGATCGGGTCCCACGGGGCTGGAGATTCAGTCTGGTGAGGTGTGGCGGGGGTCGGTGGACCCCAGAAAGATGCCTGAGACCCTCCGCCAGGGTGTCAGCAGAACGTTCCCCGGCTCCATGAGCTCACTGCCCCGCTTCGACCTGGGCCACCCACCAAGGGGCCCTGCCTTGGTCTCCAAGCCCAGGGAGCCCTGCTTCTCAGCACTGCTGTCCGGAGTAGGCGGGAAGAAAGGCCAAGCGGCAAGCGCAGCGCGCAGCAGAGGCGGAAACAGCCGGAACTGGCCTCCCCTGGGGGCAGATCGAGTGGAGACAGCATCTCAGAAGCTTTCAGGGGCGAAGCCAAATCCCGAGACGGATGTCCAGGCATGCCGCTGAGGACCCCCACCAAAGCCAAGCACAACTTGCTAACGGATCTTTGTCACTTTATTGTTTGCACAGAAAACATCGTCATCTTGCTGCAAAGTGTTTCCATCCAATTGCTTTGATGGCCTATACACGGAGACCCGCTGTCAACAACTTGTCCTGTCGAGAGATAAACAATTCCCGGTGTTAACAATGCAGATTCTCACTCTCGTGGACACCTGAGTCCAGAGTGTAACGGTGTGTGGGAGGTTAATCAGTGGATGAAATCTGTTTCTTGAAGGACCCTTTCCACTAAATAATAGTTTCAGGAAGGTCCTACCCTGCCATTTGGTTTTCTATTTTTCCTGTCATGAGCAAATCATAAACATGGAACCTTCATCCCCTCCAGACAAGCTTTTAGCATCCCACTCACCGGACCCGATTTTCATTGTCTCCAGTTAACTGGCAAGATGCACATTCAGTTCTCCAGTCTTCAGCCTGGGGCTTCTCTTGCAACACACACCGTCTTTGTCTTCTCTCTCTAGGAACTCGTTCCTGCCACACAATGCCTGGAAATGAAAGGAAACAGGAGACCGATATGAGGGAAACAATTTTCAGAAAGAAAACTTCTCAATGTAAGGCTGTGGAAAGGTGTGTAACTTCTTCCAACCTCATGTTTTTGTCCCTCGGGAACGAAGCTTGCTTTTCCTCCTCTGGTTCTCTGGGAAAGCAGCACCAGTACCAACAACAACAACAACAAAATTCCAGACCGCACCAAACGTGTTGCTCAGCATAAAGATACGTTTCCTCCGTCAAACACGGTTGCTTAAGTTAGGCTCTTGACAGATGATCTACTTCTCATTGACGCTTTATTGGACCACTACATTTTGTGACCGCTGATGCCAAAGGAAAGAGAAAGGAACATATTAAATGTCCTTTCTATATACTTTCATCAGTGTCCGTGATGAGGATTTACTCAGAGCGTGCCAGTTTTCCTAACTCGTAGGCTGTGACTTCTGTACCTGAAATGCTAAAGCTGGGATGGTCGTACACACATTGTTTGCCCACATGCAGGCAGGTGCATTCGTCTTTATGGAGAGGCATAAGTTTTCAGCAGCAAAAGAAGAACAGAAGGAAAAAGTCTCACAGCTCCTAAGTCCTAGTTCAGGTAAAACCACCTAGAATGCCATAGAAAAGATCCTTGTAAAGTAATTCAGCTAAAATTCACATCCTATACTTCAGAGTACATTGACCATTTCAAGGAAGGCATACAGATGATCAAAGGAACGGTACCTACCTGCGTATTTGCAGCCAATATGTGAGAAATCTCCACCAATCACAGCAAAGCCTCTGTGTCGATGTTGCCATTCCCCCATGCAGACCACTGTTCCTTAGACACTGGAAGAGAAAGCGGGCACTGCTCCCCAGAATGACTCGGACAGCTGAGATCAAGGATCATTCCCAAGCTAGAGGAGGAACCAAATCATTCTCAACAGAATGACATGGTACTATCAAACTATTAATGTTTTCTTACTTTACTGTGATTTCAATTCTTCGTGACACCAAGTCCATTGTGATGTCATCCAATGGCTACCTGCAGACCATGGAATCTGTCCCTAGAGAAGCAAAGAGTCGGCTAAAAGGGTCATTCAAGAAAAGGCAATTTAGGGACTGTCTCTCTCCTTCCATCTATGTTACCAGTCAGTGTGTTTTAACTATCTGATGAAAGAAATGAGGAAGAAACACGAAGACTATATCCAGAAGAGGCCTTTCAATGCAGACCCTATGTCTACAATCATGACTTCCAAAGAACAGTCATGAGACTTGCTCCTGGAAATATCAATCCTGACCCAGAAGCGCTGGCAGCCCCTGAGTACCTACTCGCAATACCAACCTCAGGCTCACTCTGACACAGGAATGACAATCTGTTTTTTTTCCCAAGAATCCTAAGCAGGAAAGCTCCACAACAGTGTAGTCCCTCAAGGGGTCCTGAGGACAGTAGCAGCCCTCTATGTGCCGCAGGACCAATGGCCCATGGAAGAGTTTGGTTTTGGGTGTGCTGTGCTCGTCCTCTTTCTGGGGGGAATGACCCCCTTGGTATGGGCAAGTGATTAGGAGGCCTGCGGGTGGGAGCCAGACCCCTACTACACTAAGGCTTCAGAAACCAGGAGCGACATTAAGACGGCGAGGCCCCACAGCCCCAAAGCTGAGCGGAGGACAGACGTGCACCACAATGTAGATGGACCACAGACACACCGCGCTGGAGTGCACCGGCCACACGCAGGATCAGCATACAGGGCTGGGACACACAAATGAACACACACAGGAAGATACACATGGACAGACACACACACCCACACACACACACACACACACACACAACACAGGCAGAAAGAAAAACACAAGAAGACATCCAACAGTCACAGGCAGCTCCTGAGGCGGCGGGGTTCTGCTATCTGCCGGGAAGCCCCTCGGCGAGAGAGCAGCCCCCCGGGCACACAGGCTGACTGTACCTGGAAATCCCAGCAGGGACAGCTTTCAAGGAGACGCGGCCCCACGGCATCTGGGCAGGCCTGGAGCATCGTGGGGGATCCTTGGGGATCGCGATGGGCGTCCCTGAAGCTCAGCTGCAGCTTTTCTCAGCCTGGTTCCGCCCTGCCCTAATCCAGAAATCGCGGGACCGTGGCCACGATCCCGGAGAGATGGGTGCCGTCGCCCAACGCCGAGGCACTGCCACGGAGGGCCCCTGCTTTGCCAAGCCGCTGAGACGGCGGTTGCCAGGCCACGAGGGTGGTCAGTGTGACGCGAGACCCGGGTGGGTGCTTTCATTTGTGACGCGCCTCTTGCGCATGCGCATCGGCGTGCCCGGCTGTCAAGCGGCCGAGTTGGGGCTCTGGGGCCAGGGCCACCAGAAAATGCTGGCAGCGGTGTCCGAGGCGGCCCCGGGGGAAGGAGGCTGCGTGCCACAAGCTGCGCAGGAGCCCGACCGTCCTGACCTCAGTGGTTCCCCTGAGCCGACCTTCCTGTTGGGGTCGGCTGCACGGGGAGGGCTCTTCAGACCGTGAGGTGGGCACTCGGGACTGCTCTGCCCAGTGGATTCCGGATCGGACGGCGTGGGCAGGGATCGGGTCCCACGGGGCTGGAGATTCAGTCTGGTGAGGTGTGGCGGGGGTCGGTGGACCCCAGAAAGATGCCTGAGACCCTCCGCCAGGGTGTCAGCAGAACGTTCCCCGGCTCCATGAGCTCACTGCCCCGCTTCGACCTGGGCCACCCACCAAGGGGCCCTGCCTTGGTCTCCAAGCCCAGGGAGCCCTGCTTCTCAGCACTGCTGTCCGGAGTAGGCGGGAGAGAAAGGCCAAGCGGCAAGCGCAGCGCGCAGCAGAGGCGGAAACAGCCGGAACTGGCCTCCCCTGGGGGGCAGATCGAGTGGAGACAGCATCTCAGAAGCTTTCAGGGGCGAAGCCAAATCCCGAGACGGATGTCCAGGCATGCCGCTGAGGACCCCCACCAAAGCCAAGCACAACTTGCTAACGGATCTTTGTCACTTTATTGTTTGCACAGAAAACATCGTCATCTTGCTGCAAAGTGTTTCCATCCAATTGCTTTGATGGCCTATACACGGAGACCCGCTGTCAACAACTTGTCCTGTCGAGAGATAAACAATTCCCGGTGTTAACAATGCAGATTCTCACTCTCGTGGACACCTGAGTCCAGAGTGTAACGGTGTGTGGGAGGTTAATCAGTGGATGAAATCTGTTTCTTGAAGGACCCTTTCCACTAAATAATAGTTTCAGGAAGGTCCTACCCTGCCATTTGGTTTTCTATTTTTCCTGTCATGAGCAAATCATAAACATGGAACCTTCATCCCCTCCAGACAAGCTTTTAGCATCCCACTCACCGGACCCGATTTTCATTGTCTCCAGTTAACTGGCAAGATGCACATTCAGTTCTCCAGTCTTCAGCCTGGGGCTTCTCTTGCAACACACACCGTCTTTGTCTTCTCTCTCTAGGAACTCGTTCCTGCCACACAATGCCTGGAAATGAAAGGAAACAGGAGACCGATATGAGGGAAACAATTTTCAGAAAGAAAACTTCTCAATGTAAGGCTGTGGAAAGGTGTGTAACTTCTTCCAACCTCATGTTTTTGTCCCTCGGGAACGAAGCTTGCTTTTCCTCCTCTGGTTCTCTGGGAAAGCAGCACCAGTACCAACAACAACAACAACAAAATTCCAGACCGCACCAAACGTGTTGCTCAGCATAAAGATACGTTTCCTCCGTCAAACACGGTTGCTTAAGTTAGGCTCTTGACAGATGATCTACTTCTCATTGACGCTTTATTGGACCACTACATTTTGTGACCGCTGATGCCAAAGGAAAGAGAAAGGAACATATTAAATGTCCTTTCTATATACTTTCATCAGTGTCCGTGATGAGGATTTACTCAGAGCGTGCCAGTTTTCCTAACTCGTAGGCTGTGACTTCTGTACCTGAAATGCTAAAGCTGGGATGGTCGTACACACATTGTTTGCCCACATGCAGGCAGGTGCATTCGTCTTTATGGAGAGGCATAAGTTTTCAGCAGCAAAAGAAGAACAGAAGGAAAAAGTCTCACAGCTCCTAAGTCCTAGTTCAGGTAAAACCACCTAGAATGCCATAGAAAAGATCCTTGTAAAGTAATTCAGCTAAAATTCACATCCTATACTTCAGAGTACATTGACCATTTCAAGGAAGGCATACAGATGATCAAAGGAACGGTACCTACCTGCGTATTTGCAGCCAATATGTGAGAAATCTCCACCAATCACAGCAAAGCCTCTGTGTCGATGTTGCCATTCCCCCATGCAGACCACTGTTCCTTAGACACTGGAAGAGAAAGCGGGCACTGCTCCCCAGAATGACTCGGACAGCTGAGATCAAGGATCATTCCCAAGCTAGAGGAGGAACCAAATCATTCTCAACAGAATGACATGGTACTATCAAACTATTAATGTTTTCTTACTTTACTGTGATTTCAATTCTTCGTGACACCAAGTCCATTGTGATGTCATCCAATGGCTACCTGCAGACCATGGAATCTGTCCCTAGAGAAGCAAAGAGTCGGCTAAAAGGGTCATTCAAGAAAAGGCAATTTAGGGACTGTCTCTCTCCTTCCATCTATGTTACCAGTCAGTGTGTTTTAACTATCTGATGAAAGAAATGAGGAAGAAACACGAAGACTATATCCAGAAGAGGCCTTTCAATGCAGACCCTATGTCTACAATCATGACTTCCAAAGAACAGTCATGAGACTTGCTCCTGGAAATATCAATCCTGACCCAGAAGCGCTGGCAGCCCCTGAGTACCTACTCGCAATACCAACCTCAGGCTCACTCTGACACAGGAATGACAATCTGTTTTTTTTCCCAAGAATCCTAAGCAGGAAAGCTCCACAACAGTGTAGTCCCTCAAGGGGTCCTGAGGACAGTAGCAGCCCTCTATGTGCCGCAGGACCAATGGCCCATGGAAGAGTTTGGTTTTGGGTGTGCTGTGCTCGTCCTCTTTCTGGGGGGAATGACCCCCTTGGTATGGGCAAGTGATTAGGAGGCCTGCGGGTGGGAGCCAGACCCCTACTACACTAAGGCTTCAGAAACCAGGAGCGACATTAAGACGGCGAGGCCCCACAGCCCCAAAGCTGAGCGGAGGACAGACGTGCACCACAATGTAGATGGACCACAGACACACCGCGCTGGAGTGCACCGGCCACACGCAGGATCAGCATACAGGGCTGGGACACACAAATGAACACACACAGGAAGATACACATGGACAGACACACACACCCACACACACACACACACACACACACACAAACAGGCAGAAAGAAAAACACAAGAAGACATCCAACAGTCACAGGCAGCTCCTGAGGCGGCGGGGTTCTGCTATCTGCCGGGAAGCCCCTCGGCGAGAGAGCAGCCCCCCGGGCACACAGGCTGACTGTACCTGGAAATCCCAGCAGGGACAGCTTTCAAGGAGACGCGGCCCCACGGCATCTGGGCAGGCCTGGAGCATCGTGGGGGATCCTTGGGGATCGCGATGGGCGTCCCTGAAGCTCAGCTGCAGCTTTTCTCAGCCTGGTTCCGCCCTGCCCTAATCCAGAAATCGCGGGACCGTGGCCACGATCCCGGAGAGATGGGTGCCGTCGCCCAACGCCGAGGCACTGCCACGGAGGGCCCCTGCTTTGCCAAGCCGCTGAGACGGCGGTTGCCAGGCCACGAGGGTGGTCAGTGTGACGCGAGACCCGGGTGGGTGCTTTCATTTGTGACGCGCCTCTTGCGCATGCGCATCGGCGTGCCCGGCTGTCAAGCGGCCGAGTTGGGGCTCTGGGGCCAGGGCCACCAGAAAATGCTGGCAGCGGTGTCCGAGGCGGCCCCGGGGAAGGAGGCTGCGTGCCACAAGCTGCGCAGGAGCCCGACCGTCCTGACCTCAGTGGTTCCCCTGAGCCGACCTTCCTGTTGGGGTCGGCTGCACGGGGAGGGCTCTTCAGACCGTGAGGTGGGCACTCGGGACTGCTCTGCCCAGTGGATTCCGGATCGGACGGCGTGGGCAGGGATCGGGTCCCACGGGGCTGGAGATTCAGTCTGGTGAGGTGTGGCGGGGGTCGGTGGACCCCAGAAAGATGCCTGAGACCCTCCGCCAGGGTGTGAGCAGAACGTTCCCCGGCTCCATGAGCTCACTGCCCCGCTTCGACCTGGGCCACCCACCAAGGGGCCCTGCCTTGGTCTCCAAGCCCAGGGAGCCCTGCTTCTCAGCACTGCTGTCCGGAGTAGGCGGGAAGAAAGGCCAAGCGGCAAGCGCAGCGCGCAGCAGAGGCGGAAACAGCCGGAACTGGCCTCCCCTGGGGGCAGATCGAGTGGAGACAGCATCTCAGAAGCTTTCAGGGGCGAAGCCAAATCCCGAGACGGATGTCCAGGCATGCCGCTGAGGACCCCCACCAAAGCCAAGCACAACTTGCTAACGGATCTTTGTCACTTTATTGTTTGCACAGAAAACATCGTCATCTTGCTGCAAAGTGTTTCCATCCAATTGCTTTGATGGCCTATACACGGAGACCCGCTGTCAACAACTTGTCCTGTCGAGAGATAAACAATTCCCGGTGTTAACAATGCAGATTCTCACTCTCGTGGACACCTGAGTCCAGAGTGTAACGGTGTGTGGGAGGTTAATCAGTGGATGAAATCTGTTTCTTGAAGGACCCTTTCCACTAAATAATAGTTTCAGGAAGGTCCTACCCTGCCATTTGGTTTTCTATTTTTCCTGTCATGAGCAAATCATAAACATGGAACCTTCATCCCCTCCAGACAAGCTTTTAGCATCCCACTCACCGGACCCGATTTTCATTGTCTCCAGTTAACTGGCAAGATGCACATTCAGTTCTCCAGTCTTCAGCCTGGGGCTTCTCTTGCAACACACACCGTCTTTGTCTTCTCTCTCTAGGAACTCGTTCCTGCCACACAATGCCTGGAAATGAAAGGAAACAGGAGACCGATATGAGGGAAACAATTTTCAGAAAGAAAACTTCTCAATGTAAGGCTGTGGAAAGGTGTGTAACTTCTTCCAACCTCATGTTTTTGTCCCTCGGGAACGAAGCTTGCTTTTCCTCCTCTGGTTCTCTGGGAAAGCAGCACCAGTACCAACAACAACAACAACAAAATTCCAGACCGCACCAAACGTGTTGCTCAGCATAAAGATACGTTTCCTCCGTCAAACACGGTTGCTTAAGTTAGGCTCTTGACAGATGATCTACTTCTCATTGACGCTTTATTGGACCACTACATTTTGTGACCGCTGATGCCAAAGGAAAGAGAAAGGAACATATTAAATGTCCTTTCTATATACTTTCATCAGTGTCCGTGATGAGGATTTACTCAGAGCGTGCCAGTTTTCCTAACTCGTAGGCTGTGACTTCTGTACCTGAAATGCTAAAGCTGGGATGGTCGTACACACATTGTTTGCCCACATGCAGGCAGGTGCATTCGTCTTTATGGAGAGGCATAAGTTTTCAGCAGCAAAAGAAGAACAGAAGGAAAAAGTCTCACAGCTCCTAAGTCCTAGTTCAGGTAAAACCACCTAGAATGCCATAGAAAAGATCCTTGTAAAGTAATTCAGCTAAAATTCACATCCTATACTTCAGAGTACATTGACCATTTCAAGGAAGGCATACAGATGATCAAAGGAACGGTACCTACCTGCGTATTTGCAGCCAATATGTGAGAAATCTCCACCAATCACAGCAAAGCCTCTGTGTCGATGTTGCCATTCCCCCATGCAGACCACTGTTCCTTAGACACTGGAAGAGAAAGCGGGCACTGCTCCCCAGAATGACTCGGACAGCTGAGATCAAGGATCATTCCCAAGCTAGAGGAGGAACCAAATCATTCTCAACAGAATGACATGGTACTATCAAACTATTAATGTTTTCTTACTTTACTGTGATTTCAATTCTTCGTGACACCAAGTCCATTGTGATGTCATCCAATGGCTACCTGCAGACCATGGAATCTGTCCCTAGAGAAGCAAAGAGTCGGCTAAAAGGGTCATTCAAGAAAAGGCAATTTAGGGACTGTCTCTCTCCTTCCATCTATGTTACCAGTCAGTGTGTTTTAACTATCTGATGAAAGAAATGAGGAAGAAACACGAAGACTATATCCAGAAGAGGCCTTTCAATGCAGACCCTATGTCTACAATCATGACTTCCAAAGAACAGTCATGAGACTTGCTCCTGGAAATATCAATCCTGACCCAGAAGCGCTGGCAGCCCCTGAGTACCTACTCGCAATACCAACCTCAGGCTCACTCTGACACAGGAATGACAATCTGTTTTTTTTCCCAAGAATCCTAAGCAGGAAAGCTCCACAACAGTGTAGTCCCTCAAGGGGTCCTGAGGACAGTAGCAGCCCTCTATGTGCCGCAGGACCAATGGCCCATGGAAGAGTTTGGTTTTGGGTGTGCTGTGCTCGTCCTCTTTCTGGGGGGAATGACCCCCTTGGTATGGGCAAGTGATTAGGAGGCCTGCGGGTGGGAGCCAGACCCCTACTACACTAAGGCTTCAGAAACCAGGAGCGACATTAAGACGGCGAGGCCCCACAGCCCCAAAGCTGAGCGGAGGACAGACGTGCACCACAATGTAGATGGACCACAGACACACCGCGCTGGAGTGCACCGGCCACACGCAGGATCAGCATACAGGGCTGGGACACACAAATGAACACACACAGGAAGATACACATGGACAGACACACACACCCACACACACACACACACACACACACACACACAGGCAGAAAGAAAAACACAAGAAGACATCCAACAGTCACAGGCAGCTCCTGAGGCGGCGGGGTTCTGCTATCTGCCGGGAAGCCCCTCGGCGAGAGACAGCCCCCCGGGCACACAGGCTGACTGTACCTGGAAATCCCAGCAGGGACAGCTTTCAAGGAGACGCGGCCCCACGGCATCTGGGCAGGCCTGGAGCATCGTGGGGGATCCTTGGGGATCGCGATGGGCGTCCCTGAAGCTCAGCTGCAGCTTTTCTCAGCCTGGTTCCGCCCTGCCCTAATCCAGAAATCGCGGGACCGTGGCCACGATCCCGGAGAGATGGGTGCCGTCGCCCAACGCCGAGGCACTGCCACGGAGGGCCCCTGCTTTGCCAAGCCGCTGAGACGGCGGTTGCCAGGCCACGAGGGTGGTCAGTGTGACGCGAGACCCGGGTGGGTGCTTTCATTTGTGACGCGCCTCTTGCGCATGCGCATCGGCGTGCCCGGCTGTCAAGCGGCCGAGTTGGGGCTCTGGGGCCAGGGCCACCAGAAAATGCTGGCAGCGGTGTCCGAGGCGGCCCCGGGGGAAGGAGGCTGCGTGCCACAAGCTGCGCAGGAGCCCGACCGTCCTGACCTCAGTGGTTCCCCTGAGCCGACCTTCCTGTTGGGGTCGGCTGCACGGGGAGGGCTCTTCAGACCGTGAGGTGGGCACTCGGGACTGCTCTGCCCAGTGGATTCCGGATCGGACGGCGTGGGCAGGGATCGGGTCCCACGGGGCTGGAGATTCAGTCTGGTGAGGTGTGGCGGGGGTCGGTGGGCCCCAGAAAGATGCCTGAGACCCTCCGCCAGGGTGTCAGCAGAACGTTCCCCGGCTCCATGAGCTCACTGCCCCGCTTCGACCTGGGCCACCCACCAAGGGGCCCTGCCTTGGTCTCCAAGCCCAGGGAGCCCTGCTTCTCAGCACTGCTGTCCGGAGTAGGCGGGAGAAAGGCCAAGCGGCAAGCGCAGCGCGCAGCAGAGGCGGAAACAGCCGGAACTGGCCTCCCCTGGGGGCAGATCGAGTGGAGACAGCATCTCAGAAGCTTTCAGGGGCGAAGCCAAATCCCGAGACGGATGTCCAGGCATGCCGCTGAGGACCCCCACCAAAGCCAAGCACAACTTGCTAACGGATCTTTGTCACTTTATTGTTTGCACAGAAAACATCGTCATCTTGCTGCAAAGTGTTTCCATCCAATTGCTTTGATGGCCTATACACGGAGACCCGCTGTCAACAACTTGTCCTGTCGAGAGATAAACAATTCCCGGTGTTAACAATGCAGATTCTCACTCTCATGGACACCTGAGTCCAGAGTGTAACGGTGTGTGGGAGGTTAATCAGTGGATGAAATCTGTTTCTTGAAGGACCCTTTCCACTAAATAATAGTTTCAGGAAGGTCCTACCCTGCCATTTGGTTTTCTATTTTTCCTGTCATGAGCAAATCATAAACATGGAACCTTCATCCCCTCCAGACAAGCTTTTAGCATCCCACTCACCGGACCCGATTTTCATTGTCTCCAGTTAACTGGCAAGATGCACATTCAGTTCTCCAGTCTTCAGCCTGGGGCTTCTCTTGCAACACACACCGTCTTTGTCTTCTCTCTCTAGGAACTCGTTCCTGCCACACAATGCCTGGAAATGAAAGGAAACAGGAGACCGATATGAGGGAAACAATTTTCAGAAAGAAAACTTCTCAATGTAAGGCTGTGGAAAGGTGTGTAACTTCTTCCAACCTCATGTTTTTGTCCCTCGGGAACGAAGCTTGCTTTTCCTCCTCTGGTTCTCTGGGAAAGCAGCACCAGTACCAACAACAACAACAACAAAATTCCAGACCGCACCAAACGTGTTGCTCAGCATAAAGATACGTTTCCTCCGTCAAACACGGTTGCTTAAGTTAGGCTCTTGACAGATGATCTACTTCTCATTGACGCTTTATTGGACCACTACATTTTGTGACCGCTGATGCCAAAGGAAAGAGAAAGGAACATATTAAATGTCCTTTCTATATACTTTCATCAGTGTCCGTGATGAGGATTTACTCAGAGCGTGCCAGTTTTCCTAACTCGTAGGCTGTGACTTCTGTACCTGAAATGCTAAAGCTGGGATGGTCGTACACACATTGTTTGCCCACATGCAGGCAGGTGCATTCGTCTTTATGGAGAGGCATAAGTTTTCAGCAGCAAAAGAAGAACAGAAGGAAAAAGTCTCACAGCTCCTAAGTCCTAGTTCAGGTAAAACCACCTAGAATGCCATAGAAAAGATCCTTGTAAAGTAATTCAGCTAAAATTCACATCCTATACTTCAGAGTACATTGACCATTTCAAGGAAGGCATACAGATGATCAAAGGAACGGTACCTACCTGCGTATTTGCAGCCAATATGTGAGAAATCTCCACCAATCACAGCAAAGCCTCTGTGTCGATGTTGCCATTCCCCCATGCAGACCACTGTTCCTTAGACACTGGAAGAGAAAGCGGGCACTGCTCCCCAGAATGACTCGGACAGCTGAGATCAAGGATCATTCCCAAGCTAGAGGAGGAACCAAATCATTCTCAACAGAATGACATGGTACTATCAAACTATTAATGTTTTCTTACTTTACTGTGATTTCAATTCTTCGTGACACCAAGTCCATTGTGATGTCATCCAATGGCTACCTGCAGACCATGGAATCTGTCCCTAGAGAAGCAAAGAGTCGGCTAAAAGGGTCATTCAAGAAAAGGCAATTTAGGGACTGTCTCTCTCCTTCCATCTATGTTACCAGTCAGTGTGTTTTAACTATCTGATGAAAGAAATGAGGAAGAAACACGAAGACTATATCCAGAAGAGGCCTTTCAATGCAGACCCTATGTCTACAATCATGACTTCCAAAGAACAGTCATGAGACTTGCTCCTGGAAATATCAATCCTGACCCAGAAGCGCTGGCAGCCCCTGAGTACCTACTCGCAATACCAACCTCAGGCTCACTCTGACACAGGAATGACAATCTGTTTTTTTTTCCCAAGAATCCTAAGCAGGAAAGCTCCACAACAGTGTAGTCCCTCAAGGGGTCCTGAGGACAGTAGCAGCCCTCTATGTGCCGCAGGACCAATGGCCCATGGAAGAGTTTGGTTTTGGGTGTGCTGTGCTCGTCCTCTTTCTGGGGGAATGACCCCCTTGGTATGGGCAAGTGATTAGGAGGCCTGCGGGTGGGAGCCAGACCCCTACTACACTAAGGCTTCAGAAACCAGGAGCGACATTAAGACGGCGAGGCCCCACAGCCCCAAAGCTGAGCGGAGGACAGACGTGCACCACAATGTAGATGGACCACAGACACACCGCGCTGGAGTGCACCGGCCACACGCAGGATCAGCATACAGGGCTGGGACACACAAATGAACACACACAGGAAGATACACATGGACAGACACACACACCCACACACACACACACACACACACACACAACAGGCAGAAAGAAAAACACAAGAAGACATCCAACAGTCACAGGCAGCTCCTGAGGCGGCGGGGTTCTGCTATCTGCCGGGAAGCCCCTCGGCGAGAGAGCAGCCCCCCGGGCACACAGGCTGACTGTACCTGGAAATCCCAGCAGGGACAGCTTTCAAGGAGACGCGGCCCCACGGCATCTGGGCAGGCCTGGAGCATCGTGGGGGATCCTTGGGGATCGCGATGGGCGTCCCTGAAGCTCAGCTGCAGCTTTTCTCAGCCTGGTTCCGCCCTGCCCTAATCCAGAGATCGCGGGACCGTGGCCACGATCCCGGAGAGATGGGTGCCGTCGCCCAACGCCGAGGCACTGCCACGGAGGGCCCCTGCTTTGCCAAGCCGCTGAGACGGCGGTTGCCAGGCCACGAGGGTGGTCAGTGTGACGCGAGACCCGGGTGGGTGCTTTCATTTGTGACGCGCCTCTTGCGCATGCGCATCGGCGTGCCCGGCTGTCAAGCGGCCGAGTTGGGGCTCTGGGGCCAGGGCCACCAGAAAATGCTGGCAGCGGTGTCCGAGGCGGCCCCGGGGGAAGGAGGCTGCGTGCCACAAGCTGCGCAGGAGCCCGACCGTCCTGACCTCAGTGGTTCCCTGAGCCGACCTTCCTGTTGGGGTCGGCTGCACGGGGAGGGCTCTTCAGACCGTGAGGTGGGCACTCGGGACTGCTCTGCCCAGTGGATTCCGGATCGGACGGCGTGGGCAGGGATCGGGTCCCACGGGGCTGGAGATTCAGTCTGGTGAGGTGTGGCGGGGGTCGGTGGGACCCCAGAAAGATGCCTGAGACCCTCCGCCAGGGTGTCAGCAGAACGTTCCCCGGCTCCATGAGCTCACTGCCCCGCTTCGACCTGGGCCACCCACCAAGGGGCCCTGCCTTGGTCTCCAAGCCCAGGGAGCCCTGCTTCTCAGCACTGCTGTCCGGAGTAGGCGGGAGAGAAAGGCCAAGCGGCAAGCGCAGCGCGCAGCAGAGGCGGAAACAGCCGGAACTGGCCTCCCCTGGGGGCAGATCGAGTGGAGACAGCATCTCAGAAGCTTTCAGGGGCGAAGCCAAATCCCGAGACGGATGTCCAGGCATGCCGCTGAGGACCCCCACCAAAGCCAAGCACAACTTGCTAACGGATCTTTGTCACTTTATTGTTTGCACAGAAAACATCGTCATCTTGCTGCAAAGTGTTTCCATCCAATTGCTTTGATGGCCTATACACGGAGACCCGCTGTCAACAACTTGTCCTGTCGAGAGATAAACAATTCCCGGTGTTAACAATGCAGATTCTCACTCTCGTGGACACCTGAGTCCAGAGTGTAACGGTGTGTGGGAGGTTAATCAGTGGATGAAATCTGTTTCTTGAAGGACCCTTTCCACTAAATAATAGTTTCAGGAAGGTCCTACCCTGCCATTTGGTTTTCTATTTTTCCTGTCATGAGCAAATCATAAACATGGAACCTTCATCCCCTCCAGACAAGCTTTTAGCATCCCACTCACCGGACCCGATTTTCATTGTCTCCAGTTAACTGGCAAGATGCACATTCAGTTCTCCAGTCTTCAGCCTGGGGCTTCTCTTGCAACACACACCGTCTTTGTCTTCTCTCTCTAGGAACTCGTTCCTGCCACACAATGCCTGGAAATGAAAGGAAACAGGAGACCGATATGAGGGAAACAATTTTCAGAAAGAAAACTTCTCAATGTAAGGCTGTGGAAAGGTGTGTAACTTCTTCCAACCTCATGTTTTTGTCCCTCGGGAACGAAGCTTGCTTTTCCTCCTCTGGTTCTCTGGGAAAGCAGCACCAGTACCAACAACAACAACAACAAAATTCCAGACCGCACCAAACGTGTTGCTCAGCATAAAGATACGTTTCCTCCGTCAAACACGGTTGCTTAAGTTAGGCTCTTGACAGATGATCTACTTCTCATTGACGCTTTATTGGACCACTACATTTTGTGACCGCTGATGCCAAAGGAAAGAGAAAGGAACATATTAAATGTCCTTTCTATATACTTTCATCAGTGTCCGTGATGAGGATTTACTCAGAGCGTGCCAGTTTTCCTAACTCGTAGGCTGTGACTTCTGTACCTGAAATGCTAAAGCTGGGATGGTCGTACACACATTGTTTGCCCACATGCAGGCAGGTGCATTCGTCTTTATGGAGAGGCATAAGTTTTCAGCAGCAAAAGAAGAACAGAAGGAAAAAGTCTCACAGCTCCTAAGTCCTAGTTCAGGTAAAACCACCTAGAATGCCATAGAAAAGATCCTTGTAAAGTAATTCAGCTAAAATTCACATCCTATACTTCAGAGTACATTGACCATTTCAAGGAAGGCATACAGATGATCAAAGGAACGGTACCTACCTGCGTATTTGCAGCCAATATGTGAGAAATCTCCACCAATCACAGCAAAGCCTCTGTGTCGATGTTGCCATTCCCCCATGCAGACCACTGTTCCTTAGACACTGGAAGAGAAAGCGGGCACTGCTCCCCAGAATGACTCGGACAGCTGAGATCAAGGATCATTCCCAAGCTAGAGGAGGAACCAAATCATTCTCAACAGAATGACATGGTACTATCAAACTATTAATGTTTTCTTACTTTACTGTGATTTCAATTCTTCGTGACACCAAGTCCATTGTGATGTCATCCAATGGCTACCTGCAGACCATGGAATCTGTCCCTAGAGAAGCAAAGAGTCGGCTAAAAGGGTCATTCAAGAAAAGGCAATTTAGGGACTGTCTCTCTCCTTCCATCTATGTTACCAGTCAGTGTGTTTTAACTATCTGATGAAAGAAATGAGGAAGAAACACGAAGACTATATCCAGAAGAGGCCTTTCAATGCAGACCCTATGTCTACAATCATGACTTCCAAAGAACAGTCATGAGACTTGCTCCTGGAAATATCAATCCTGACCCAGAAGCGCTGGCAGCCCCTGAGTACCTACTCGCAATACCAACCTCAGGCTCACTCTGACACAGGAATGACAATCTGTTTTTTTTCCCAAGAATCCTAAGCAGGAAAGCTCCACAACAGTGTAGTCCCTCAAGGGGTCCTGAGGACAGTAGCAGCCCTCTATGTGCCGCAGGACCAATGGCCCATGGAAGAGTTTGGTTTTGGGTGTGCTGTGCTCGTCCTCTTTCTGGGGGGAATGACCCCCTTGGTATGGGCAAGTGATTAGGAGGCCTGCGGGTGGGAGCCAGACCCCTACTACACTAAGGCTTCAGAAACCAGGAGCGACATTAAGACGGCGAGGCCCCACAGCCCCAAAGCTGAGCGGAGGACAGACGTGCACCACAATGTAGATGGACCACAGACACACCGCGCTGGAGTGCACCGGCCACACGCAGGATCAGCATACAGGGCTGGGACACACAAATGAACACACACAGGAAGATACACATGGACAGACACACACACCCACACACACACACACACACACACACAAACAGGCAGAAAGAAAAACACAAGAAGACATCCAACAGTCACAGGCAGCTCCTGAGGCGGCGGGGTTCTGCTATCTGCCGGGAAGCCCCTCGGCGAGAGAGCAGCCCCCCGGGCACACAGGCTGACTGTACCTGGAAATCCCAGCAGGGACAGCTTTCAAGGAGACGCGGCCCCACGGCATCTGGGCAGGCCTGGAGCATCGTGGGGGATCCTTGGGGATCGCGATGGGCGTCCCTGAAGCTCAGCTGCAGCTTTTCTCAGCCTGGTTCCGCCCTGCCCTAATCCAGAAATCGCGGGACCGTGGCCACGATCCCGGAGAGATGGGTGCCGTCGCCCAACGCCGAGGCACTGCCACGGAGGGCCCCTGCTTTGCCAAGCCGCTGAGACGGCGGTTGCCAGGCCACGAGGGTGGTCAGTGTGACGCGAGACCCGGGTGGGTGCTTTCATTTGTGACGCGCCTCTTGCGCATGCGCATCGGCGTGCCCGGCTGTCAAGCGGCCGAGTTGGGGCTCTGGGGCCAGGGCCACCAGAAAATGCTGGCAGCGGTGTCCGAGGCGGCCCCGGGGAAGGAGGCTGCGTGCCACAAGCTGCGCAGGAGCCCGACCGTCCTGACCTCAGTGGTTCCCCTGAGCCGACCTTCCTGTTGGGGTCGGCTGCACGGGGAGGGCTCTTCAGACCGTGAGGTGGGCACTCGGGACTGCTCTGCCCAGTGGATTCCGGATCGGACGGCGTGGGCAGGGATCGGGTCCCACGGGGCTGGAGATTCAGTCTGGTGAGGTGTGGCGGGGGTCGGTGGACCCCAGAAAGATGCCTGAGACCCTCCGCCAGGGTGTCAGCAGAACGTTCCCCGGCTCCATGAGCTCACTGCCCCGCTTCGACCTGGGCCACCCACCAAGGGGCCCTGCCTTGGTCTCCAAGCCCAGGGAGCCCTGCTTCTCAGCACTGCTGTCCGGAGTAGGCGGGAGAGAAAGGCCAAGCGGCAAGCGCAGCGCGCAGCAGAGGCGGAAACAGCCGGAACTGGCCTCCCCTGGGGGCAGATCGAGTGGAGACAGCATCTCAGAAGCTTTCAGGGGCGAAGCCAAATCCCGAGACGGATGTCCAGGCATGCCGCTGAGGACCCCCACCAAAGCCAAGCACAACTTGCTAACGGATCTTTGTCACTTTATTGTTTGCACAGAAAACATCGTCATCTTGCTGCAAAGTGTTTCCATCCAATTGCTTTGATGGCCTATACACGGAGACCCGCTGTCAACAACTTGTCCTGTCGAGAGATAAACAATTCCCGGTGTTAACAATGCAGATTCTCACTCTCGTGGACACCTGAGTCCAGAGTGTAACGGTGTGTGGGAGGTTAATCAGTGGATGAAATCTGTTTCTTGAAGGACCCTTTCCACTAAATAATAGTTTCAGGAAGGTCCTACCCTGCCATTTGGTTTTCTATTTTTCCTGTCATGAGCAAATCATAAACATGGAACCTTCATCCCCTCCAGACAAGCTTTTAGCATCCCACTCACCGGACCCGATTTTCATTGTCTCCAGTTAACTGGCAAGATGCACATTCAGTTCTCCAGTCTTCAGCCTGGGGCTTCTCTTGCAACACACACCGTCTTTGTCTTCTCTCTCTAGGAACTCGTTCCTGCCACACAATGCCTGGAAATGAAAGGAAACAGGAGACCGATATGAGGGAAACAATTTTCAGAAAGAAAACTTCTCAATGTAAGGCTGTGGAAAGGTGTGTAACTTCTTCCAACCTCATGTTTTTGTCCCTCGGGAACGAAGCTTGCTTTTCCTCCTCTGGTTCTCTGGGAAAGCAGCACCAGTACCAACAACAACAACAACAAAATTCCAGACCGCACCAAACGTGTTGCTCAGCATAAAGATACGTTTCCTCCGTCAAACACGGTTGCTTAAGTTAGGCTCTTGACAGATGATCTACTTCTCATTGACGCTTTATTGGACCACTACATTTTGTGACCGCTGATGCCAAAGGAAAGAGAAAGGAACATATTAAATGTCCTTTCTATATACTTTCATCAGTGTCCGTGATGAGGATTTACTCAGAGCGTGCCAGTTTTCCTAACTCGTAGGCTGTGACTTCTGTACCTGAAATGCTAAAGCTGGGATGGTCGTACACACATTGTTTGCCCACATGCAGGCAGGTGCATTCGTCTTTATGGAGAGGCATAAGTTTTCAGCAGCAAAAGAAGAACAGAAGGAAAAAGTCTCACAGCTCCTAAGTCCTAGTTCAGGTAAAACCACCTAGAATGCCATAGAAAAGATCCTTGTAAAGTAATTCAGCTAAAATTCACATCCTATACTTCAGAGTACATTGACCATTTCAAGGAAGGCATACAGATGATCAAAGGAACGGTACCTACCTGCGTATTTGCAGCCAATATGTGAGAAATCTCCACCAATCACAGCAAAGCCTCTGTGTCGATGTTGCCATTCCCCCATGCAGACCACTGTTCCTTAGACACTGGAAGAGAAAGCGGGCACTGCTCCCCAGAATGACTCGGACAGCTGAGATCAAGGATCATTCCCAAGCTAGAGGAGGAACCAAATCATTCTCAACAGAATGACATGGTACTATCAAACTATTAATGTTTTCTTACTTTACTGTGATTTCAATTCTTCGTGACACCAAGTCCATTGTGATGTCATCCAATGGCTACCTGCAGACCATGGAATCTGTCCCTAGAGAAGCAAAGAGTCGGCTAAAAGGGTCATTCAAGAAAAGGCAATTTAGGGACTGTCTCTCTCCTTCCATCTATGTTACCAGTCAGTGTGTTTTAACTATCTGATGAAAGAAATGAGGAAGAAACACGAAGACTATATCCAGAAGAGGCCTTTCAATGCAGACCCTATGTCTACAATCATGACTTCCAAAGAACAGTCATGAGACTTGCTCCTGGAAATATCAATCCTGACCCAGAAGCGCTGGCAGCCCCTGAGTACCTACTCGCAATACCAACCTCAGGCTCACTCTGACACAGGAATGACAATCTGTTTTTTTTCCCAAGAATCCTAAGCAGGAAAGCTCCACAACAGTGTAGTCCCTCAAGGGGTCCTGAGGACAGTAGCAGCCCTCTATGTGCCGCAGGACCAATGGCCCATGGAAGAGTTTGGTTTTGGGTGTGCTGTGCTCGTCCTCTTTCTGGGGGAATGACCCCCTTGGTATGGGCAAGTGATTAGGAGGCCTGCGGGTGGGAGCCAGACCCCTACTACACTAAGGCTTCAGAAACCAGGAGCGACATTAAGACGGCGAGGCCCCACAGCCCCAAAGCTGAGCGGAGGACACACGTGCACCACAATGTAGATGGACCACAGACACACCGCGCTGGAGTGCACCGGCCACACGCAGGATCAGCATACAGGGCTGGGACACACAAATGAACACACACAGGAAGATACACATGGACAGACACACACACCCACACACACACACACACACACACACACAGGCAGAAAGAAAAACACAAGAAGACATCCAACAGTCACAGGCAGCTCCTGAGGCGGCGGGGTTCTGCTATCTGCCGGGAAGCCCCTCGGCGAGAGAGCAGCCCCCCGGGCACACAGGCTGACTGTACCTGGAAATCCCAGCAGGGACAGCTTTCAAGGAGACGCGGCCCCACGGCATCTGGGCAGGCCTGGAGCATCGTGGGGATCCTTGGGGATCGCGATGGGCGTCCCTGAAGCTCAGCTGCAGCTTTTCTCAGCCTGGTTCCGCCCTGCCCTAATCCAGAAATCGCGGGACCGTGGCCACGATCCCGGAGAGATGGGTGCCGTCGCCCAACGCCGAGGCACTGCCACGGAGGGCCCCTGCTTTGCCAAGCCGCTGAGACGGCGGTTGCCAGGCCACGAGGGTGGTCAGTGTGACGCGAGACCCGGGTGGGTGCTTTCATTTGTGACGCGCCTCTTGCGCATGCGCATCGGCGTGCCCGGCTGTCAAGCGGCCGAGTTGGGGCTCTGGGGCCAGGGCCACCAGAAAATGCTGGCAGCGGTGTCCGAGGCGGCCCCGGGGAAGGAGGCTGCGTGCCACAAGCTGCGCAGGAGCCCGACCGTCCTGACCTCAGTGGTTCCCTGAGCCGACCTTCCTGTTGGGGTCGGCTGCACGGGGAGGGCTCTTCAGACCGTGAGGTGGGCACTCGGGACTGCTCTGCCCAGTGGATTCCGGATCGGACGGCGTGGGCAGGGATCGGGTCCCACGGGGCTGGAGATTCAGTCTGGTGAGGTGTGGCGGGGGTCGGTGGACCCCAGAAAGATGCCTGAGACCCTCCGCCAGGGTGTCAGCAGAACGTTCCCCGGCTCCATGAGCTCACTGCCCCGCTTCGACCTGGGCCACCCACCAAGGGGCCCTGCCTTGGTCTCCAAGCCCAGGGAGCCCTGCTTCTCAGCACTGCTGTCCGGAGTAGGCGGGAAGAAAGGCCAAGCGGCAAGCGCAGCGCGCAGCAGAGGCGGAAACAGCCGGAACTGGCCTCCCCTGGGGGCAGATCGAGTGGAGACAGCATCTCAGAAGCTTTCAGGGGCGAAGCCAAATCCCGAGACGGATGTCCAGGCATGCCGCTGAGGACCCCCACCAAAGCCAAGCACAACTTGCTAACGGATCTTTGTCACTTTATTGTTTGCACAGAAAACATCGTCATCTTGCTGCAAAGTGTTTCCATCCAATTGCTTTGATGGCCTATACACGGAGACCCGCTGTCAACAACTTGTCCTGTCGAGAGATAAACAATTCCCGGTGTTAACAATGCAGATTCTCACTCTCGTGGACACCTGAGTCCAGAGTGTAACGGTGTGTGGGAGGTTAATCAGTGGATGAAATCTGTTTCTTGAAGGACCCTTTCCACTAAATAATAGTTTCAGGAAGGTCCTACCCTGCCATTTGGTTTTCTATTTTTCCTGTCATGAGCAAATCATAAACATGGAACCTTCATCCCCTCCAGACAAGCTTTTAGCATCCCACTCACCGGACCCGATTTTCATTGTCTCCAGTTAACTGGCAAGATGCACATTCAGTTCTCCAGTCTTCAGCCTGGGGCTTCTCTTGCAACACACACCGTCTTTGTCTTCTCTCTCTAGGAACTCGTTCCTGCCACACAATGCCTGGAAATGAAAGGAAACAGGAGACCGATATGAGGGAAACAATTTTCAGAAAGAAAACTTCTCAATGTAAGGCTGTGGAAAGGTGTGTAACTTCTTCCAACCTCATGTTTTTGTCCCTCGGGAACGAAGCTTGCTTTTCCTCCTCTGGTTCTCTGGGAAAGCAGCACCAGTACCAACAACAACAACAACAAAATTCCAGACCGCACCAAACGTGTTGCTCAGCATAAAGATACGTTTCCTCCGTCAAACACGGTTGCTTAAGTTAGGCTCTTGACAGATGATCTACTTCTCATTGACGCTTTATTGGACCACTACATTTTGTGACCGCTGATGCCAAAGGAAAGAGAAAGGAACATATTAAATGTCCTTTCTATATACTTTCATCAGTGTCCGTGATGAGGATTTACTCAGAGCGTGCCAGTTTTCCTAACTCGTAGGCTGTGACTTCTGTACCTGAAATGCTAAAGCTGGGATGGTCGTACACACATTGTTTGCCCACATGCAGGCAGGTGCATTCGTCTTTATGGAGAGGCATAAGTTTTCAGCAGCAAAAGAAGAACAGAAGGAAAAAGTCTCACAGCTCCTAAGTCCTAGTTCAGGTAAAACCACCTAGAATGCCATAGAAAAGATCCTTGTAAAGTAATTCAGCTAAAATTCACATCCTATACTTCAGAGTACATTGACCATTTCAAGGAAGGCATACAGATGATCAAAGGAACGGTACCTACCTGCGTATTTGCAGCCAATATGTGAGAAATCTCCACCAATCACAGCAAAGCCTCTGTGTCGATGTTGCCATTCCCCCATGCAGACCACTGTTCCTTAGACACTGGAAGAGAAAGCGGGCACTGCTCCCCAGAATGACTCGGACAGCTGAGATCAAGGATCATTCCCAAGCTAGAGGAGGAACCAAATCATTCTCATGGGGGCCGCGTGCCCCAAGCCGCCTTGTAGCTTGGCCCAGAAGCCCCTCCTAGGATGACTGGAAGAGGACTAAGGAGGGGTGGAAAGGCTTTTAATTCTAGGCATTTAATGGCCTGGGGTGGCTTGTGGTTTAATTAGGACACTGTTTAGTTCTGCTTTGGGCTAGTTTGTACTTCTTTAGCAAGTACGCTTCCCCTGTTTTACTTAGGTATTTTTAGTTACTGCTCTTGGAATTTATGGTGGGCTTACTTTCAAGAATATACTTTGTTAAACATACACCTCTTTCACAATAGATAATAGAAAGAACACCTGCTTGTTTTCCATCTTTGTGGTTATTTATAACTTTAGTGTTAAACCATTGTACTTGTTTTATCTATTTGCCAGACTTTGTGACTACTTGTAACTTTTTGATCCCTTTAAGTTTAAAGCTCAAATAATGTGGCTGAGTCAGTGCTAAACTGACAGTATCTATAGGGACCCTTTGCACAATAAAATTGTGTTTAGGCACTGCGGTATGGGCAGTGTTTATTAGACCTCCAGACCCTAACCTTCTGTCTCTTTTCTCCCGCCCACTCTCCCTTCCAGGTATTGGGACCCTCTCGCTGGCCGAGGCTCCCCGGCAACTTGCCGTTCCCACATTCTCAACAGAATGACATGGTACTATCAAACTATTAATGTTTTCTTACTTTACTGTGATTTCAATTCTTCGTGACACCAAGTCCATTGTGATGTCATCCAATGGCTACCTGCAGACCATGGAATCTGTCCCTAGAGAAGCAAAGAGTCGGCTAAAAGGGTCATTCAAGAAAAGGCAATTTAGGGACTGTCTCTCTCCTTCCATCTATGTTACCAGTCAGTGTGTTTTAACTATCTGATGAAAGAAATGAGGAAGAAACACGAAGACTATATCCAGAAGAGGCCTTTCAATGCAGACCCTATGTCTACAATCATGACTTCCAAAGAACAGTCATGAGACTTGCTCCTGGAAATATCAATCCTGACCCAGAAGCGCTGGCAGCCCCTGAGTACCTACTCGCAATACCAACCTCAGGCTCACTCTGACACAGGAATGACAATCTGTTTTTTTTCCCAAGAATCCTAAGCAGGAAAGCTCCACAACAGTGTAGTCCCTCAAGGGGTCCTGAGGACAGTAGCAGCCCTCTATGTGCCGCAGGACCAATGGCCCATGGAAGAGTTTGGTTTTGGGTGTGCTGTGCTCGTCTTCTTTCTGGGGGAATGACCCCCTTGGTATGGGCAGGTGATTAGGAGGCCTGCGGGTGGGAGCCAGACCCCCACTACACTAAGGCTTCAGAAACCAGGAGCGACATTAAGACGGCGAGGCCCCACAGCCCCAAAGCTGAGCGGAGGACAGACGTGCACCACAATGTAGATGGACCACAGACACACCGCGCTGGAGTGCACCGGCCACACGCACGATCAGCATACAGGGCTGGGACACACAAATGAACACACACAGGAAGATACACATGGACAACACACACACACACACACACACACACACACACAGGCAGAAAGAAAAACACAAGAAGACATCCAACAGTCACAGGCAGCTCCTGAGGCGGCGGGGTTCTGCTATCTGCCGGGGAAGCCCCCTCGGCGAGAGAGCAGCCCCCCCGGCACACAGGCTGACAGTACCTGGAAATCCCAGCAGGGACAGCTTTCAAGGAGACGCGGCCCCACGGCATCTGGGCAGGCCTGGAGCATCGTGGGGGATCCTTGGGGATCGCGATGGGCGTCCCTGAAGCTCAGCTGCAGCTTTTCTCAGCCTGGTTCCGCCCTGCCCTAATCCAGAGATCGCGGGACCGTGGCCACGATCCCGGAGAGATGGGTGCCGTCGCCCAACGCCGAGGCACTGCCACGGAGGGCCCCTGCTTTGCCAAGCCGCTGAGACGGCGGTTGCCAGGCCACGAGGGTGGTCAGTGTGACGCGAGACCCGGGTGGGTGCTTTCATTTGTGACGCGCCTCTTGCGCATGCGCATTGGCGTGCCCGGCTGTCAAGCGGCCGAGTTGGGGCTCTGGGGCCAGGGCCACCAGAAAATGCTGGCAGCGGTGTCCGAGGCGGCCCCGGGGAAGGAGGCTGCGTGCCACAAGCTGCGCAGGAGCCCGACCGTCCTGACCTCAGTGGTTCCCCTGAGCCGACCTTCCTGTTGGGGTCGGCTGCATGGGGAGGGCTCTTCAGACCGTGAGGTGGGCACTCGGGACTGCTCTGCCCAGTGGATTCCGGATCGGACGGCGTGGGCAGGGATCGGGTCCCACGGGGCTGGAGATTCAGTCTGGTGAGGTGTGGCGGGGGTCGGTGGACCCCAGAAAGATGCCTGAGACCCTCCGCCAGGGTGTCAGCAGAACGTTCCCCGGCTCCATGAGCTCACTGCCCCGCTTCGACCTGGGCCACCCACCAAGGGGCCCTGCCTTGGTCTCCAAGCCCAGGGAGCCCTGCTTCTCAGCACTGCTGTCCGGAGTAGGCGGGAAGAAAGGCCAAGCGGCAAGCGCAGCGCGCAGCAGAGGCGGAAACAGCCGGAACTGGCCTCCCCTGGGGGGCAGATCGAGTGGAGACAGCATCTCAGAAGCTTTCAGGGGCGAAGCCAAATCCCGAGACGGATGTCCAGGCATGCCGCTGAGGACCCCCACCAAAGCCAAGCACAACTTGCTAACGGATCTTTGTCACTTTATTGTTTGCACAGAAAACATCGTCATCTTGCTGCAAAGTGTTTCCATCCAATTGCTTTGATGGCCTATACACGGAGACCCGCTGTCAACAACTTGTCCTGTCGAGAGATAAACAATTCCCGGTGTTAACAATGCAGATTCTCACTCTCATGGACACCTAAGTCCAGAGTGTAACGGTGTGTGGGAGGTTAATCAGTGGATGAAATCTGTTTCTTGAAGGACCCTTTCCACTAAATAATAGTTTCAGGAAGGTCCTACCCTGCCATTTGGTTTTCTATTTTTCCTGTCATGAGCAAACCATAAACATGGAACCTTCATCCCCTCCAGACAAGCTTTTAGCATCCCACTCACCGGACCCGATTTTCATTGTCTCCAGTTAACTGGCAAGATGCACATTCAGTTCTCCAGTCTTCAGCCTGGGGCTTCTCTTGCAACACACACCGTCTTTGTCTTCTCTCTCTAGGAACTCGTTCCTGCCACACAATGCCTGGAAATGAAAGGAAACAGGAGACCGATATGAGGGAAACAATTTTCAGAAAGAAAACTTCTCAATGTAAGGCTGTGGAAAGGTGTGTAACTTCTTCCAACCTCATGTTTTTGTCCCTCGGGAACGAAGCTTGCTTTTCCTCCTCTGGTTCTCTGGGAAAGCAGCACCAGTACCAACAACAACAACAACAAAATTCCAGACCGCACCAAACGTGTTGCTCAGCATAAAGATACGTTTCCTCCGTCAAACACGGTTGCTTAAGTTAGGCTCTTGACAGATGATCTACTTCTCATTGACGCTTTATTGGACCACTACATTTTGTGACCGCTGATGCCAAAGGAAAGAAAAAGGAACATATTAAATGTAACTTTCTATATACTTTCATAGTGTCCGTGATGAGGATTTACTCAGAGCGTGCCAGTTTTCCTAACTCGTAGGCTGTGACTTCTGTACCTGAAATGCTAAAGCTGGGATGGTCGTACACACATTGTTTGCCCACATGCAGGCAGGTGCATTCGTCTTTATGGAGAGGCATAAGTTTTCAGCAGCAAAAGAAGAACAGAAGGAAAAAGTCTCACAGCTCCTAAGTCCTAGTTCAGGTAAAACCACCTAGAATGCCATAGAAAAGATCCTTGTAAACTAATTCAGCTAAAATTCACATCCTATACTTCAGAGTACATTGACCATTTCAAGGAAGGCATACAGATGATCAAAGGAACGGTACCTACCTGCATATTTGCAGCCAATATGTGAGAAATCTCCACCAATCACAGCAAAGCCTCTGTGTCGATGTTGCCATTCCCCCATGCAGACCACTGTTCCTTAGACACTGGAAGAGAAAGCGGGCACTGCTCCCCAGAGTGACTCGGACAGCTGAGATCAAGGATCATTCCCAAGCTAGAGGAGGTACCAAATCATTCTCAACAGAATGAGATGATACTATCAAACTATTAATGTTTTCTTACTTTACTGTGATTTCAATTCTTCGTGACACCAAGTCCATTGTGATGTCATCCAATGGCTACCTGCAGACCATGGAATCTGTCCCTAGAGAAGCAAAGAGTCGGCTAAAAGGGTCATTCAAGAAAAGGCAATTTAGGGACTGTCTCTCTCTTTCCATCTATGTTACCCGTCAGTGTGTTTTAACTCTCTGATGAAAGATAGGAGGAAGAAACAGGAAGACTATATCCAGAAGAGGCCTTTCAATGCAGACCCTATGTCTACAATCATGACTTCCAAAGAACAGTCATGAGACTTGCTCCTGGAAATATCAATCCTGACCCAGAAGCGCTGGCAGCCCCTGAGTACCTACTCGCAATACCAACCTCAGGCTCACTCTGACACAGGAATGACAATCTGTTTTTTTTCCCCAAGAATCCTAAGCAGTTAAGCTCCACAACAGTGTAGTCCCTCAAGGGGTCCTGAGGACAGTAGCAGCCCTCTATGTGCCGCAGGACCAATGGCCCATGGAAGAGTTTGGTTTTGGGTGTGCTGTGCTCGTCCTCTTTCTGGGGGGAATGACCCCCTTGGTATGTGCAGGTGATTAGGAGGCCTGCGGGTGGGAGCCACACCCCTACTACACTAAGGCTTCAGAAACCAGGAGCGACATTAAGACGGCCAGGCCCCACAGCCCCTAAGCTGAGCGGAGGACAGACGTGCACCACAATGTAGACGGACTACAGACACACCGCGCTGGAGTGCACCGGCCACACTCAGGATCAGCATACAGGGCTGGGACACACAAATGAACACACACAGGGAGATACACATGGACAAAAAAACACACACACACACACACACACACACAGGCAGAAAGAAAAACACACGGAGACATCCAACAGTCACAGGCAGCTCCTGAGGCGGCGGGGTTCTGCTCTCTGCCAGGAAGCCCCTCGGGGAGAGAGCAGCCCCCCCGCCGGCACACAGGCTGACTGTACCTGTAAATCCCAGCAGGGACAGCATTCGAGGAGACGCAGCCCCACGGCATCTGGGCAGGCCTGGAGCATCGTGGGGGATCTTTGGGGATCGCGATGGGCGTCCCTGAAGCTCAGCTGCAGCTTTTCTCAGCCTGGTTCCGCCCTGCCCGAATCCAGAAATCGCGGGACCGTGGCCACGATCCCGGAGAGATGGGTGCCGTCGCCCAACGCCGAGGCACTGCCACGGAGGGCCCCTGCTTTGCCAAGTTACTGATACGGCGGTTGCCAGGCCACGAGGGCTGTCACTGTGACACGAGCCCCGGGTGGGTGCTTTCATTTGTGACTCGCCGCTTGCGCATGCGCAGTATGGAAAGACCAGTCCTGGAGGCTTTTGGCTTCCTGCTCTTTTCCTGCTTTCCCTCCTTGTCGCAACAATTCTCAACTGCCCCCTGACTCTCAGACTGCTATTGTGTTTGGGGGCTGCCTAGATGGAGCTTCACAGAAAGGTCCAGAACCTCAGCAGGGGCGATGGCAGGCAGAAAACAGGAGGCCAGGAAGTAAGAGGGTGATTAGAAACCATTGCAGCAAGTGGGGAAATATGGAAGAGAGCTGGAGGCCAGAAGCCTCTAGACCCCCGTCTCCCAAGGCAGATCATCAAACAAGCCACAGCAAGGCCTGACCATGCTTAGCTTCCAGGCTGGTGAGCCCTCCTGCAGCTATGGCACCCAGTAGCTGTTGTAACGGACTCCATGGGGACCTAAAAAAGGGACCAGACAATCAGGAGTATCAGTTTAGAAGTGTTGTGACAAGCAGAAGAAAGTGGGAAAGGAGCAGGAAGCCAAAAGCTTTCAGGACCATATCTCCTCAAGAGTTCCACCATCCAAGCCCCAGCCAGTCACAACTCTGCTTGGCTTTGATCTGGGCGACCTCAGTTTGCTATTGTGACCAGAAGCTGCCATGATGTACCCCACACAGAGGGCTCTGGCTGTGGGGTACACAGGCAGGGTAAAAGTGAAAGCTAGAGAGTTAGTGGCTGGTTGGGGAGTATTGCAACAAGCAAAACAACCTGGTGGGGAGAGGAAAGCCAAAGACTCTAGCTCCCAGTCTCCCCCAAGCAGTCCCAATCCAAGCCCTTCTGAGGCCCGACTCTGCTTAGCTTCTAGGCTGGGGTGCCTTCAGGCTGTGATGGCACCTAAGCACTGCTATAATGGGCTCTCTCGGGGACACCCCAGGAAGCAGTGGGGGAGCAGCCAGGCAGGAGTGGGACAGGGAAACCCAGAGTTTCAGGGAGTGGCTGGGAAGCTTTGTGACAAGCAGGGGAAATTAGGAAGGAAACTGGGAGCCAATAGCCTCCAGCCCCCATCTTTCCAGGTGGTCCCCCAACCAAGTCCAAGCCAGCTTCAACTGTGTTTAGCTTCCAGGCTGAGGCATCCTCAGGTCGCCATGGCATTTGGTGACTTCAGAGACAAACCCCTTCAGCAAGGTCCTGGGCCACACCAGGGATGCATGCAGGCAGAAGATGGCTGGCCAGTGATTCAGGGGGTGGTTGGGAAGCATTGCGATAATAGGGCAATGCGGGCATAGAGCAAGAAGCCAAAAACCTCCAGCACCCTGTATATGCAGTAGTCCCCCATCCAGGCCCCATCCAGGCCTGACCCTGCTTAGCTCCTGGGCTGGGGCAGCCTCTGTGTGCTATGACACCCAGGGTCTACTGGGACAAACCTCTAAGGGAAAGTCCCAGTCGGCCACGTGCTTGGAGGCTGACAGAAAAGAAGGGGAAAATGTCAGGGGGCGGTTAAGAAGCATTGTAACAAGGGAAGAAAGCAAAAAAGGAATAGACAAGAAAAAGGCTCCAGCCCCCAGTCTCACCAGGTTGCCCTCCATCCAAGCCCCAGCCAGGCTCAACCCTGCATAGCTTCTGTGCTGGGACCCCATCAGGGCATCTGAAGGCTGGTAGGTGTACCCCCCACAAAAACGTCCAGGACTGCCGTGGGGGTTCAGAAGAGCAGAAAAATGTAAAAGCAGTGGGTCAGGGGGTGGCTGGGAAGCACTGGGACAGGCGGGGCAAAGCAAAAGAATGGGGGAAGCCAAAAACCTCCATCTCCTGGTCCCCATAGGTCCCCAAGCCCCAGTCAAGCCTGACCCTGCTTAGCTTCTTGGCTGGGGCAACCTTAGGTTGCTATTGTGGCAGGGAGCTGCCGGGGACGGACACCCATGGAAAGGTCCTATTTTTGGCATGGGCACCAGCAGGCAGGAACATGAAATAGAAAGCCAGAGTGTGAGGAGGTGCTTGGAAAATGTTGCAACAAGAGAAGGAGAGGGAGAAGGAATCAGGAAGCCAACACCCCTATCTCCCATCTCCTGAGGCAGTCCCACAGTCGAGTCCCAGCCAGGCCAGACTCTGCTTAGCTTCCAGGCTATGGCACTGTATGGCTGCTATGATGCCTGAGGGCTGCCAAGAAAATCTCAGACACGGTAGACCTGGGTGGCTTCGGGCACATAGGCAAGCCAGAAAGAGGGGACAGAGAGTCAGGGGGTTGTTGGCAAGCATTAGGACAAGTGGGGGAAAGCTTGAAGAAGGTGAAAAGGCAAAAGACTCCAGCCCCCAGTCTTTACAGGCAGTCTCATATTCAAGTCCCATCCAGTCCAGAACTTGCTTAGCTTCTGGGCTGTGGTGTTCTAGGGCTGCTATGGTGCCTCAGGGCTGCCAATGCAAGCCCACAAGGGGAGGTCCGAGGCCTCTGCGGGAGCGTAGGCAGTGGGCAAAAGGAAACAGAGAATCTGGGGGGTAGTTGGGAAGCATTGGGACAAGCAGGAGAAAGCTTGAAGAAGGCAAAAAAGCAAAAGCTTCCAGCCCCCTGGCTTTTCCAGGCAGCCCCCATCCAAGCCCTTGCCAGGCCTGACCGATTAGCTACCAGACCTTTGCCCACCAGAGTTCTCACCGCAGCCCAGGACCTCGATGTGGGGGTTTGTCCTAGCAGGTCCCATGGGCCATAGCAGCCTGAGGGTGTCTCAGCCTGGAAGATAAGCAGGGTTGGACTTGACTGAGGCTTGGATGGGGGGAATGCCTTTGGAGACCGGAGCTGGAGGCTTTTAGCTTCGTGCTCTTTTCCTGCTTTCCCCTGCTTTTCACAACACTTCTTAACTACTCCCAGACTTTATGAACAACGCTTACCACCCACCTGCACCCACAACACAGAAAGTGATTTCCTCCTGTCATTCTGTCCCTGCTGACCCTGGTTGGCATAGCAGCCTGAGGGCTTCCAGCACAGAAGCTGAACAGTCTAGGGCATGGCTGAGGCTTAGATAAGGGACAGCCTGGGGGAGTCCAGTGGCTGGAGGCTCTTTGCTGGAGGTTTTTGGTCTCATGCTAACTTCCCTCATTCCTCTGCTTTTGGCAACTCTTCCCAACTGCCCTCTGACTCTCTGGCCCCCCACTTTTCTGCCTGCCTGTGTCCATACTTCGGCCTGGGACTCCTGTGGGGGTCCCGTCTGGCAGCCCCCAGTCGCCATAGCAGCCTGAGGGTGCCCCAGCCCATAAGCTAAGCGGGGTTGAACCTGGCTGGTGTTTGGATGGGGGATCACATGAAAGACCGAGCCTGGAGACTTTTGGCTTCAGGGACTTCTCTCCCTTGTTGCAGTGGTTCTCAACCACTCCCTGACTCTCAGACTGCTATGTTGTTCAGAGGCCGCCTACACAGAGCCTTACTTAGAGGTCCAGAACCATGGTGGGAGCGAAGACATGTGGGAAACAGGAGGCCAGGAAGTAAGGAGGCATTTGGGAAGCCTTTCAGCAACTGGAGGAAAGTGGAAAGGGAGCTGGAAGCAAAAAGCCCCAGCCCCTGGCCTCCCCAGGAGGTCCTTCATACAAGCTGCAGCAAGGCCTGACCCTGCTTATCTTCCAGAACTGGGAGCCCAGGATGGTATGGCGCTCAGTAGCTGCAGAAACAAACCCCAGGGGGAGGTCTCAGGTCACAGCAGGGGTTCACAGGGAGGAAAAAGAAGGGACCAGAGTGTCAGGGATCAGTTAGGAAGCACTGTGACAAGCAGAAAACAGTGGAAAGGTAGCAGGAAGCCAAAAGCCCCAGCTAGTCCCGATCCTGTTTAGCTCTGAGCTATGGCGACCTCAGGCTGCTATTGTACCTGAGTGCTGCCATGACAGACTTCCAATTGGAGGTCCCTGGCCATGGAGCAGGGGAACAGGTGAGCTGGAAAGGGAGGGCCAGAAAATTAGCAGGTGGTTGGGATGTGCTGCAACAAGCAAAAAACCCAGGAGGAAGAGAGAAGCCAAAAGCCTCTAGTCTTTACTCTCCCCAATCAGTCCCCCATCCAAATTCAACTGAGGCCCAGCCCTGCTTAGCTTCCAGGTTGGGATGCCCTCAGGCTGCTATAGAGCTCAAGGGTTGATAGGACAGACCCCCTCAGAGATGCCCAAGGAAGCCCCGGGGGTACAGGCTTTCAGGAGTGGGAAAGGAAAAGCCAGGGTGTCAGGGGGCAGTTGGGAAACTTTGTGACAAGCAGGGGAAATTAGATGGGAACCGGAAGCCAAATCCTCCAGCCTCCGTCTCCCAAGGGGGTCCCCCATTCAGGCCCCAGACAGGGCTGACCCTGTTTAGCTACCCAGCTGAGGCTCCATAGGGATGCTATGGCCCCTGGGGGCTGTCGAGACAAACCCACACAGGAAAGTCCTGGGCCACCACAGGGCTGTCAGAAAGCAGGAAAGAGTACACAAAGAGTCAGGTGGCTTTTAGATATTTTTGGGAGAAGGGGAGGAAAGCTGGAAGAAGGTGAAAAGGCAAAAGCCTCCAGACCCTGGTTTTTACAGGCAGTGCCCAATCCAAGCCTCAGTTAGGCCCAACCCTGCTTAGTTTGTAGCTGTGGCACCCTGGGGCTGCTGTGGAGCCTGGAACATACTGAGACAAACCCACTCACGGAAGTCCCAGGCCTTGGCAGGGGCGTAGGAAAGCAGGAAGAGGGGAGAGAGGGTCAAGGGACATTTGGGAAGTGTTGGAACAAGCAAGGGAAAGCTTGAAGAAGGAGAAAAGGCAAAAGCCTTCAGCCCCCAGTCTTTAAAGGCAGTTCCCCATCCAAGCCCCAGCCAGGCCTGACCCTGCTTAGCTTCTGGACTGCGGCATGCTAGGGCTGCTATGGCCCCTGGGGGCTGCCAAGGCAAAGTTACACAGGGAGGTCTCGGGCCTCAGCGGGGACGTAGGCAAACGGGAAAGGAGAAAAGGACAGAGAGTCAGGGGGCAGTTTGGAAGTGTTGGGACTAGCTCAGGAAAGCTTGAAAGTGGAGAAAAGGCAAAAGCCTCCAGCCCCCAGTCTTTCCAGGCAGTCACCCATCCAAGCCCCTGCCAGGCCCCAGCCTGTTTAGCTTCCAGACCCCTGCCTACAGTGTTTTTGCTTCACCCTGGGACTTCTTTATGGTGATTTTTCTTGACAGGCCTTGTGGGCTTTAGCAGCCTGAGGGCACCTCATCCTGGGGTTGGGTTTGACTGAGGGTTGGTTGAGGGACTGCCTGTGGAAACCAGGACTATAGGCTTTTGGCTTCCTGCTCTTTTCTGGCTTTCCCCCAGTTGCCGCAACATTTTTTAACCACCCCTGGACTCTCTCGACACCATTTCACACCCACCTACACCCTGACACATACTCGGACTTCCCCGTGGGGGGTTTGTCCTGGCTGACTCCAGTCAGCATAGCAGCCTGAGGGTGCCCCAGCACACAAGCTGAGCAGGGTAAGGCACGGCTGGGCCTTAGATAAGGAACCACTTGGGAGCTGGGTGGCTGGAGGCTTTTGAGCTCCTGCTCACTTCCTGCTTTGCCCCGCTTTGGGCAACTCTTCCCAACCGCCCTGTGACTCTATGACACCTCCTTTTCTGCCCGCCTGCATCCCCATCTCTGCCTGGGACCTCCTTGTGTGGATCTGTTCTGACAGCCTCTAATTGCCATAGCAGACTAAGGGTGTCCCAGTCTGGAAGCTTAGCAGGGTTGGACCTGACTGACTTTTGATTAAGGTATGGTCTGGAATGACCGGGACTGTAGGCTTTTGGCTTCCTTCTCTTTTCCTGCTTTTCCCTTTTCTCAACCTTCCTTGACCCTCAGAGTTCTGTGATCTTTGGAGGCTGCCTAGAGGAAGCCCCATGGGCAGGTCAATGGCCATGGCGGGGAGCAAGTTGGCTTGAAAAGAAAGCCAAAGAGTTAGCAAGTGGTTGTGAAGTGTTGTGAGAAGCAAAAGAAAAAGAAAAAAAAAAAACCAGGAGGCAGCAGGAAGCCAAAAGCCTCTAGCCCTCAATTTCTTCAAGCAGTCCCCCATCCAACCCCACTGAGGCCTGACCCTGCTTAGCTTCTGGGCTGGGGTGCCCTCAGTCTTCTATGGAGCCCAAGGGCTGCTCAGATGGTTCCACTCGGGCATACCCCATGATGCGGTGGGGGCACAGGAGTGCAGAAGTCAAAAAGGAAAAGCCAGAGAGTCAGGGGGTTGTTGGGAAGCTTTGTGACAAGCAGGGAAAATGGGGAAGGGAAACTGAAGCCAAAAGCAACTAGCCCCCATCTCCTCAGGTGGTCCCCCAATTCAAGCCCAAGGCAGACCCGACCCTGCTTAGCTTCGATGTTATTCAGTGCCTTCAGAGACAGGCCCCTTCAAGGAAGTCCCATGCCAGAGCAGGGGCACAGGCAGGTTGAAAAGGGCTGGCCAGAGAGTAGGGAGTGGCTGGAAAGTGTTGTGACAATTGGAGGAAAGTGGGAAGGGAGCAAGAAGCCAAAAACCTCCAGCCCCCTGTCCCCCCAAGCAATTCCCCATCCAAGCCCCAGCCAGATCTGACTCTCCTTAGCTCCCAAGCTGGGGTGCCCTCTGGTTGCTTTGGTTCCCGGGGTCTACCAGGACAATTTATGGAAAAGAGGGGGTTAGAGTCAGGGGTTGGTTGGGAAGCACTGTGACAAGTGGAGGAAAGCAAATAGGGAGCAAAAAGTAAAAGCCTCCAGCCCCAGTCTCCCTAGGCAACCCTCCCACATCCAAACCCCAGCCAGGCTCAACCCTGCTTAGCTTTCGTGCTGGTGCCCCCAACAGTGATATGGCACCTGAGGGTTGCTGGACTGTCCCCAACAAAAACATCTTGGGCTGCCATGGGGCAAAGGAGGGCAGAAAAGTAGGGGTCCAGTGAGTCAGGGGGCAGTTGGGAAGCATTGGAAGAAGAGGGGGAAAAATGGAAGAAATGGGGAAGGCACAAGCCTCCTGCTCCTGGTCTCCCCAGGTAGTCCCCCCTTCCAAACACCAGTGAAGTCTGACCCTGCTGGGGTCAGATTCTGTGCTGGGGCCCCCTCAGGCTTCTTTGGTGCCAGGGAGCTGCCAGGATGAACACCCATAAAAATGTCCTTGTTCTTAGTGGGGGCACAGGCAGGCAAGAATATAAAGTAGACAGCCAGTGGGTCAGGTGGCACTTGGGAATCATTGCAACAAGTGGGGGAGAGCAGGACGGAATCTGGAAGCCAAAGCCCCCAGACCCTGTCTCCCCCAGGTTCTTCCCCATCCAAGCCCCAGACAGACCAGACCCTGCTTAGCTTCTGGGCTGCAGCACTCTATGGCTGCTATGGCACCTGGGGGCTGCTGATATAAACCCACAATGGGAAGTCCTGGGACACGGCAGGGGCATAGGTAAGCAGGAAAGAGGGGGACACAGAGTCAGCGGGTGGCTGGGAAGCATAGGGACAAGCAGGGGGAAGACTGAAGAAGGCAGAAAGGCAAAAGACTCCAGCTCCCAGTCTTTACAGGAAGTCCTGTATCCAAGTCCCTGCCAGGCCCGACCCAGCTTAGTTTCCATGCTGCAACGCCCAAGGGCTGCTATGGCACCTGGGGTCTGCAGCAACAAACCCACATAGGGAAGGTCCAGGCCAAGGCAGGAGTGTAGGCAAGTGAAAATAAGGGAATCAAGTCATGGAGCAGTTGGGAAGGGTTGGAAGAATAGGGGAAACTTGAAGAAGGCAAAAAGGCAAAAGACTTTAGCACCTGGTCTTTCAAGTTGGTCCCCCCATCCAATCTCCTGCCAGGCATGATGCTGCTTAGCTTTCAGCTCTCCCGCCTGCCCTAGTTCTCACCACACCCTGGGACCTCTTTGTGGGGTTTTGTCTTAGCAGGCCCTGTGGGCCATAGCAGCCTGAGGGTGCCTAGGCCTGGAAGTTAAGCAGGGTCAAGCTTGACTGATGCTTGCATGGGGGGATTGCCTGGGAAGACTGGGGCCTTCGGACTCTCAGACTGCTATGGTTTTCAGGAGTTACCTAGATAGAGCCCCACTAGGAGTTCCAGAACTGCAGCGGGGGTGAAGGCCTGCAGGAAACTTGAGGCCAGGAAGTCAGGGGGTGGTTGGGAAGCATTGCGGTAAGCTTGGGAATGTGGAAAGAGAGCTAGAAGCCAAAAATCTCCAGTTCCTGGTTTCCCCAGGCACTATGGCACCCTGTGTCTACAAGGACAAACACTTCGGGGAGGTTCAGGCTGTGATAGGCTTTCAGGCTGATGGAAATTAGGGGCCAGAGTCAGGGGGCAATTGGGAAGCCTGTGACAAGCGGGAGCAAGCAAAATGGGAGTGGGGGAAAAAGCCTCTAACTCCTGGTTTTCCCACACAGCTCCCCATCCAAACTCTGCTTAGGTTCCAAGCTGGGGCCCCCTTTGTATGCTATGGCACCCAAGGGCTGCCAGGCAGACTCCCCACAAGAACATCTCGGGCTGCTGTGGGGGTGCTGGCCGATGGAAAAGGGGGGGCCAAAGCCTCCAGCTCCTGGTCTCTCCATGTGTTCCCCCAGCCAAGTGCCAGTCAAGCCTGACCCTGCTTAGCTCTGGGGTGGGACGCTTCCCAGCCACACCCTAACTCACTGTCCCCCACCCCTTTCCTCCCATCTGCATCCCCATGGCAGCCCAAGTCATTCTCGTTGGAGTCCTCCTGGCAGCGCTCAGGTGCTATAACACCCTCAGGGACCCCAGCACTGAAGCTAAGAAGGGTCCAGCCTTGCTGGGGTTTGGATGAGTGGCCCTGGCGAGATTGAGGGCTGGAGGCTTTTTCCTTCTCACTCTCTTTCCACTTTCCCCCACTTGTCACAACATCTCCCAACCTCCCCCTGATTCTGGCCCCTGTTTTCTGTCAGCCTGCAAGCCCGTCACAGCCTGGATCTCCGTGTAAGTATTTATCCCCATAGACACCAGATACCATAACACCCAGAGGGCGCACCAGTCCTGGAGCAAAGCAGGGTCAGGCCATGGTGGGGCTTGGAGGGAGAACCACCATGGGGTAAAAAGGCTTGGAGGCTGCTGGCTTCTTGCTTCCTCCTGGTTTTTTCGCTTATCACACTTCCCAACCACTTATCACAACACTTCCCGACTCTCTGACCTTCCCTTTTCAGCCCAACTGCTCCCTACTTTGCAGCCAGGGACCTCACTGTGGCGGTCCGTCATGGAAGCTCCTGGGCAAAATAGCAGCCAGAGATCACCCCAGCTTGGAGCTAAGCAGTGTCCAGACTGGCTGGGGCTTGGATGGTGGAACACCTGGGGAGATAAGGGCCTGGAGCTTTTGGCTTCCCACTTTCTTCCCCACAGTTTTCAGCTTGTCACAACGCTGTCCAACAGAACTGTGACTCTGTGGCCCCTTCTTTTGACCCTGCGCACCCTCTCTGTGGCCCAGGACCTCCTTGTGGCATCGGATTAATCAGCTTCTGGGTGCCACAGTACCCTGAGAGCTCCCCAGCCTGGAAGCTAAGTCAGGTCTTGCTGTGGCTTGTATGAAGGACCGCCTGATGAGATTGAGGGCTGGAGGTTTTTGGCTTCCAGATTCCTTTCCACTTTCGCCAGCTTGCCAGAATGCTTCCCAACCACCCTCTCACTTCTTGACCTCGTTTCCCACCCACCTTCACCCCCCACCTAGTTCTGGACCTGCCCATGGAGCTCCGTCTAGGCAACCCCAAACACCATAGCAGTGTGAGAGTCAGGGGGCAGTTGAGAACCTTTCCAACAAGGGGGAAAACAGGAAAAGAGCAGGAAGCCAGAAGCCTCCAGGCCCAGTCTTTCCACATGGTCCCCCCATCCAAGCACTAGCCAAACCCATTCCTGCTTAGCTTCTGGGCTGGGGCATCCTTAGGCTGCTATGGCAACTAGGGGCTGCTGGAACGGACCTCCATGGGGAAGTCCCAGGATGAGGTGGGGGGGGGTATGTGCAGGTGTGCAAGAAAGTGGGGGGTCAGAGAGTAAGAAGGCAGTTGGGAAGAGTTGCCAAAGCGGGGTAAAGTAGGAAGTGAGTGGGAGGCTAATAGCCTCCAGCCATAGGACTTCTTAGGCAATCCCTTATCTAAGCCCCAGCCATACCATACCCTGTTCAGCTTCCATTCTAGGGCACCCTCACGTTGCTATGCTGACTGGAATGGAACCCCGCGTGGAGGTCCCAGTCCGTGTTGGGGGCACAAGTGGGTGAAAAACTGTGCCCAGAGAGTCCTCGGTTGCCTAAGAAGTATGGGGGAAAGCAGGAAAACAGCAGGAAGCCAAAAGCCTCCAGGCCCCATCTCCCCCCAGGCGGTCCCCCATACAAGCATCAGTCAAGTCAAACCCTGCTTAGCTTCCCAGCATAGGTGCCCTCAGGCTGCACTGACCCACATAAAGAGGTCCCAGTCTGTGGTGAGAACACCAGCAGGTGGGGAGCCAGAAGCTAAGTAGCTAAGGCCTGGCAGGAGATTGGGTGAGGGACCACCTATAAAGACTGGGGGACAGAAGTTTTTGTCCTTTTGCCTTCTTCAAGCATTTCCCCATATATCCCACCGTTTCCCAACCGGCCCATGACTCTGTTCCCTCTTTCCTGCTTGCCTATGCCCCTGCCTTGGCCTGGGACTTCTCCCTGTGGATTTGTCTCTGCAGACCCCAGGTGCCATAGCAGCCCTAGGGCACCACAACCCAGAAGGTAAGCAAGGTCGGGGCTGGCTGGGGCTTGCATGGGGGACTGCCTGAAAATATTGGCCACTGGAGGCTTTTGCCTTTTCGCCTTCTTCAGGCTTTCTTCCTCTTGTCCCTATGCTTCCCAACCACCCCCTGACTCTGTGTCCCCCTCTTTCCCGCTTGCCTACGCCCCAGCCATGTCCCAAGACTTCCTCTTGTAGGTTTGTATCAGTAGCCTCCAGGCTCCATAGCAGCCTTGGTTGCCACAGTTTGGAAACAAAGTAGGGTCTGTACTGGCTGGGGCATGGATGTGGGACCACCTGGAGAGACAGGGGCTGCAGGCTTTGGCTTTCCCATTCCTTCCTGCTCTCCCCCCACTTGTGGCAACGTTTCTCAAGTGCCTCTTGACACTCTGGATATCTATTTCACCTTCCTGCCTGCCTGCACCACTGCCAAGGACAGGGATCTTTTTGTGGGTATGTATCCTGGCAGCCCCCTGGCACCATGGCAGCCTGAGGAGGCCCCAGGACAGAAGCTAAGCAGGGTCAAGCCTGACTGGGGCTTGGATGAGGGACCTACTTAGGAGACCAGGAGCAGGAAGCTTATGTCTTTCTCGTTTCTTCTGCTTTGCCCCACTTCTTCCAATGCTTCCCAACTGCCCCCCTGATTCACTGGATCCCCCACTTTTCCACCCACCTTCGCCCCCATGGCAGCCAGAGGTGTTCTTGCTGGGGACCAACCAGCAGCACTCAGGCACCACAGCACTGTGACGGGGACCCAGCACAAAAGCTAAGCAGGGTCGAGCCTGGCTGGGACTTGGATGGGGATCTGCCTAGGGAGATTAGGGCTGGAGGCTTTTTCCTTCCCAGTCCCTTTTGCTTTCCCACATTTGTCACAATGCTTCCCAACTGCCCCCTGACTCCAGGCCCCCATTTTCCATCAGCCTGCAATCCCATCGTGGTCTGGGACCTCCTTGGGAGAGTTCTTCCTGGTAGATCCTGGGCATCAAGCACCCTGAGGATGCCCCAACTCAGGAGGTAAGCAGGGCTAGGCCTGGCTGGGACTTGGATGGTGGACGTCCTGGGGGGGACAGGGGTCTGGAGGCTTTTGGCTTCTTGCTCCTTTCCTGCTTCATTTGATTGTTGAATTGCTTCCCAGCCATCCCATGACTCTGTGGCAAGCCCTTTTCTGCCTCTGTGCGCCCCTGCCATGGCCAAGGACCTCCCTTAACGGGTCTGTCTCTGATGTCACTGAACACCATCACAGCCTGAGTGGGTCTCAGCCCAGACACTAATCAGGGTTGAGTCTGGCTTGGGAATGCATGGGGTCTGCCTGGGGAGATGGGGGCCAGAGGCTTTTTGCTTCTGGTTTCTTTCCTAATTATCCCTGCTTGTTGGAAAGCTTCCCAACCACACCCTGACATTCTGGCTTTCCCTTTCCCACTCCTGCAAGCCTGAGTTTCTGCCACTCAAGGAGCCCTTGAGCACCAGAGCAGCCTGAGGTCGCCCCAGCCTAGAAGCTAAGTAGGGTCGGGCCTCGATGGCGTTTGGATGGGGGACCGCTTGGGGATACTGGGGGCTAGAGGCATTTGGCTTCTCGCTCCCTGCTGGTTATTTGGCTTGTTGCAATGCTTCCCAACCACCGTTAACTCTATGGTTCTCCCTTTCCAGCCCACCTGCTCGCCCCTCACAGTTAAGGACCTCTCCCTGGGGGTCCGTCATGGCAGCTCCCTGGAGCAATAGCAGCCTGAAGTCGCCCCAATTCAGAGCTGAGCAGGATCAAGACTGGCTGGGGCTTGGTTGATGAAATGCTTGGGGAGATAAGGGCCTGAAAGCTTTAGTCTTCCTGCTCCCCTTCCCACTTTCTTCTGCTTAACACAATGCTTCACAAATGACCTCTGACTCTCTGGCACCTTGCTTTCGTCCCTGTGCACCTCCCTGTGGCCTGGGACTTCCCAGTGGGGTCCGTTTCAGCGGCTACCAGGCGCCATAGCAATCTGAGTGCTCAACAAGCCAGAAGCTAAGCAGGGCCAGGCTTTGCTGTGGCTTGTATGAAGGACTGCCTGGGGAGACCAGGGGCTGGAGACTTTTGGCTTCCAGTTCCTTTTCCTCTTTCCCCCTCTGGCTGCAATGCTACCCAACTGCCTGCCCCCTTACTTCCTGACCTCCTGTGTCCCATCCACCAGCACCCCCGCCACGGTTCAGGACCTCCCCATGGGGGATATGTCTGGACAGCCCTTGAACACTATAGCAGTCTGAGAATCAAGGAACGGTTGAGAAACGTTGCTATAAGTGGGGAGAGTGGGAAAGAGTCAGGAAACACAAAGCCTCTAGGCACGGTGTTTCCAAGCAGTCCCACATCCAAGCGCCATCCGGCCCGACCCTGCCAGGCTTCCAAGCCGGGACACCCTTAGGCTGTATGGTGACTAGGGGCAGCCTGAACGGACCCCAGTGGGGATGTCCCAGGCCAAAGCAGGGGCAGAAGCAGGCAGGAAAGCAGTGGGGTCACAGAGTCAGAGGGCAATGGAGAAGTACTGCCAAAAGCGGGGGAAAGCGGGAAGTGAGCAGGAGGCCAATAGCCTCCAGTGGTCCCTTATGTAAGGCCCAGACATGGCCTACCCTGCCTAGCTTTTATGCTGGGGCTCCCTGCAGCTGCTATGCCAACTGGGGTCAGCTGGGATAGACCCCCACGGGGAAGTTCCAGTCCGTGTTGAGGGCACAGGTGGGTGGGAAATGTTGTCCAGAGAATCTGGGGGTGGTTAAGATGTGTTGAGACAAGTGATGAAAGTGGGAAAAGAGTGGGAAGTCAAAAGCCTCCAGTCCAGGTGTCTTCAGGCGGTCCCCCCATCCAAGTCTCAGTCAAGCCCAACCCTGCTTAGCTTCCGGGCAAAGGTGCCATCAGTCTGCTATGGCTCTTGGGACCTACTAAGACAAAAATCCCACAAAGAGGTCCTAGGCTGCGGCGAGAACACTGGCAGGTGGGGGCCCAGATGCTAAGCAGAGTCAGGCCTGGCAGGTGCTTGGAAGGGGGACCACCTGGAAGAGCCAGGGGCCGGAGGCTTTTGCCTTTTCACCTACCTCAAGCTTTCCCCGCTTGTCTCAATGCTTCCTAACTGCCCCTAACTCTCTGTCCCGCCTTTACCAATTGCCTGTGATCCCATGGAGGCCCAGGACCTCCCCATGTGGGTTTGTCTCTGCAGCCCCCAGGCGCCACAGCAGCCCTGGGGCGCCGCAACCCAGAAGCTAAGCAGGGTTGGTCCTGGCTGAGGCTTGGATGGGGGGACTACCTGTAAAGACCAAGGGCAGGAGGCTTTTCCTTTTTTGCCTTCTTCAAGCTTTCCCCTGCATGTCCCAAGTCTTCCCAACTGCCCCTGACTCTGTTCAATCTTTCACACTTGCTTATGCCCCTGAAGTGGCCAGGAATTTCCCCGTACGGGTTTGTCTTGGCAGCCCCCAAGCGCCATAGCAGCCATAGGGTGCCACAGCCCAAAACTAAGCAGGGTCTGGCCTAGCTGGGGCTTGGATGGGAACTGCCTGGGGAGACGAGGGCTGGAGGCTTTGGCTTCCTGATTCCTTCCTGCTCTCCTCCACTTGTTGCAAAGTTTCCAAGTGCCTCCTGACACTCTGGCTTTGTATTTCATGTTCCCCACCTGCCTGTGCCTCCACCAAGGACAGGGACCTTTCTGCAGGTGTTCTTTCCGGCTGTCTCTGGCAACATAACAGCCTGAGGGTGCCCCAGCTTAGAGGCTAAGCAGGGTCAGGCTTCACTGGGGTGTGGGTGGGGGACCACCTGGGGAGACCAGGAGATGGAGGCTTTTGGCTTCCCCCTTTCTTCCACTTTGCCTCACTTGTCTTAACTTTTCCCAACCCTGACTCACTGACCACCCCCTTTTTTGCCTGACTGCACCCCATGGCAGCCCAAGATGTTTTTGTGGGGGGTCTGCCCAGCAGCCCGTGGGCACCATAGCACCCTGAGAGTGACCCAGCATGGAAGCTTAGCAGGGTCAGACTGTCTGGGGATTGGATGGGTGGCCATCTGTGGAGACCAAGAGCTGGAGGCTTTTCCCTTCCCACTTTCTTTTCGCTTTCTCCCTCTTGTCACAACACTTCCCAACTGCCACCTAACCTTGGCTTCCTCTTTTCCATCAGCCTACAAGCTTGTCGCCACCTGGGACCTCCCTTTAAAGGTTTGTTCTGTCAGACCCAGGGCCACCGTAGCAACCCGAGGGAGCCCCTGCCTGAGAGCTAAGCAGGGTCGGGCCTGGCTTAGGCTTGGACGGGGTACTGCCTGGGGGGACAGGGGACTGGAGACTTTTGGCTTTTTTCTTCCTTCCAGATTTCTTAGATTATCAAAACGCTTCCCAACTGCCCTGAACTCCCTGGCCAGGCCTTTTCTGCCTGCCTGCCCTCCTGCCATGGCCAGGGTCCTCCATGAAGAGGTCTGTCTCTGAAATCACCGAATGACATTGCAGCTTTAGGGCACCTTGCCCAGAAGCTTAAGCAGGTTTGGGCCTAACTTGTTCTTGGATGGGGACTGCCTGGAGAGATGGAAGCTGGAGGCTTTTGGCTTCTGGTTCTCTTCCCAATTCCCCCCGCTTATCACAGAGCTTCCCAACCACCACCTAATACTCTGGCTTTTCCTTTTCCATTCTTGCACACCTGCAACCCTGCCGTGTCATCGGGCATCCCTGAAGGGGTTTGCCCTAGCAGCCCTTGGGTGCCATAGCATTCTGAGGGTGCCCCAGCCTAGAAGCTTAGGAAGGTCAGGCCTGGGAGGGGCTTGGATGGGGAACTTCTTGGGGAGACTGGAGGATAGAGGCTTTTGGCTTCCCATACCCTCCTGGGTTTTTGGCTTGTCACATGTCCCAACCACCCACTAACTTTCAGGCCCTCCTTTTCCAGCATGCCTGCTCCTCCCCCGCTGCCAGCAACCTCCTCTTGGGCCTCCATCTATGCAACCCCCAAACACCATAGCACTCAGAGTCGGGGGCATTGGAGAACCATTGCAACAAGGTGGGAAAGTTAGGGGGGAAAAGCAGGAAGCCAAAAGCCTCCAGTCTCTGTCTTTCCACGTGGTCGCCCATCCAATAGCCAGCCAGGCCCGACCCTGTTTAGCTTCCGGCTGGGGTGCCCTCATGCTGTTATGACAACTGGGGGCTCCTGGAACAGACTCACATGGGGAAGTCCCAGGCCAAGGAGGGGGGACACAGGTGGGCAGGAAAGACGGGGTCAGAGAGTCAGAGGGCAGTTGGGAAGAGGTGCCAAAATCAAGGGAAAGCGGGAAGTTATTGGGAGGTCAAAAGCCTCCAGTCACCGGACTCCCCAGACAGTCCCTTGTCTAAGCCACAGCCATGCCCTAGCCTGCTGAGATTCCATGCTGGGGAACCCTCAGGCTGCTATGCAGAATGGGCTCAGCCGGAATGGACCCCCATGGGGAGGTCCCAGTCTGTGTTGGGGGCACAGTTGGGTGAGGAATGGTGTCCAGAGAGTCTGGGGGCTGTTAAGAAGTGTTGCAACAAGTGGGGGAAAGTAGGAAAAGAGCAGGAAGCCAGAGCCTCCAACCCCAGCCTTCTGAGGTGATTCCCCATCCAAGCCTCAGTCAAGACCAATCCTGCTTAGCTTCAGGGTTGAGGTACCTTTAGGCTGCTATGGCCCACAGGACAACCTTCCACAAAGAGGTCACAGATGAGAGCTGGACAAGATCCCTGCATGAGAGCTCCAATCCCATCTGCAAACAGTGTCCCTATAAGATAGGCACAGCCTCACCAAGGTGCTTAATCTTGGTCTTAGAGTCACTATCCTACCTGTTGACCAGACGTATGTATGTGAGCCAAAATTTCAACTTTTTGTTGCCTTTGAGTGTAAGATTCGGAACGTTTACAGTGAGCCGTATCTATGTGGGAGAGGGACCATCCTTATTGTTGGGTGGGTATGTGTATGAGAGTCACAAATTCCTCTGTGTTCTTGGCCCTGTTATGACATTCCCTGTACCATCTGAGAGCTTCACACAATATGCTTGAGAGTTGGATTCTGCTCTGAGAACTTTATGTTGTTTGAATCCAGGATCTTACCTGCTGCCCTAAGCCCAGGCCTGACAGACGACATCTCTTCTATTCACTGGGGCCGGATATGAGAGTCATCACCATACCTGTGAATTAGTCCAGAAATGAGTCACAATCCTGCTTGTGGTCAGATCCATACATGAGAGTCACAATTTCAACTGTGGCCTGTGTCCAGATGTCAAATTCAGGACCTCACCAGTGGGATCTGTCTATGTGTGAGAGTAACAATTCTGTCAGCTGATTGTGCATATGAGAAAAACAACCTCATTTTGTACTGGGCTGGATTGACACTTTCTTTACCACCTTATTGCATTACACTGTATGTATCAGTTTTGTGATTTTTTTTTGTGATCTTTGTACAAGCAGAAAACCCAGAACAATATCCATTTCCCTAAACTTAATAATAATAGTCAACATCTGTTTTTGTGTGTTTTTGGTTTTTGTTTTTGTTTTTTGAGACCGAGTCTCACTCTGTCACCCAGGCTGGAGTGCATTGGCATGATCTCAGCTCACTGCAACCTCCGCCTCTTGGGTTCAAGGGATTCTCCTGCCCAGTCTCCCAAGTAGCTGGGATTACAGGTGCATGCCACCACACCAAACTAATTTTTGTATTTTTAGTAGAGACGGGGTTTTGCCATGTTGGCAAGGCTGGTCTCAAACTCCTGACCTCAGGTGATCCACCCACCTCAGCCTCCCAGAGTGCTGTGATTACAGGTGTGAGCCACAGCACCTGGCCGAAATCAACATCTCTTTTGTTGGCTGGGTCCAGGTATGAGATTCATCACCAGGCCTGTGAGCTGGGTCCAGAAATGAGTCACAATTTTACTTGTGGTCAGATCCACATAGGACAGTCACAATTTAAACTGTGGTCTGCATCCCTATGTAATATTTATGACCTCACCAGCGGGCTGTGTCTATGTTTGAGGGTGACAGTCCCAATTGTTGGTTGGGTGTGTCTGTTAGAGTCACAGTTTCACCTGTGTGTTGGACTCTGTTACAACACTCTCCATACCACCTAAGGGCTTCATAAAACATTTGAGTTATAATTTTCTGTGACCTTTTTAGAAGAACACCCAGAACTTTACCCATGTTCCTAAGTCTAGCTATGAGGGGAAACTCTGTTGTATTGGCTAGGTTCATGTATGTGAGTCATCATCAGGTTTGCTCGTTGAAACTAGGTATACTTAACAATTCCACCTCTGGGCATGAACCAGGCAAAAGATCACATCATCTGAATTCTAGGACAGGGATATGTCAACAATCTCATTGTGGGAAGTGCCATGGCAAGAACGTCACATCAGCTGGGGTGCTGGGCTAGGTGATATGTTACAACACCTTCTGTGGGCAGAACAGAAAAGTCACATTACTTAAATGTTGGAGCCAGAAATACGTCACTATGCTCACTGTAGGCAGGGCTCAGGCAGAAGAATCAAATCATTTGAGTGCAGGGTCACAATTCCTACTGGAAGCAGGGCTCAGGCAGAAGGGAAGAGTCACATCACCTAGGTGATGGGCTTAAAGATACATTACAATTTTCTCTGTGGGCAGGACCCAGTTAGAAAAAAATGGTAACATCACAAAGGTGATAGGTCCAGAGATAGGTCAAAATTTATCCTAAGAAAAGGGCCAAGACAGGAGAATCACATCACCAAGGTATATGGACCAAATATCTGTCACTGTCCCATTTATGGGCTTTATTCAGGCAAAATAATCAAATCACAGAAGCTGGGCAAAGGTACATGTCACGATCACACCTGCGGAAATGTCCATAGAATAGATTCACAATCCCACACTGGTCTCAACACCAGGTATGAGAGTGAACACCTGTGAGTTGGGTACAGGTACACAAGTCAGAATCTCAATGGTGAACTGGCTTCATGTGTGAGAGCCCCAACACCACCTGCAGACTTTGTCCTGGTAGGAGAGTAACACTCTCTCATGTGTGCTGAATATTTGTCTGACAGTCATCATCATGGTTTGTGGAACAGATTTACATATGAGAGTCACAGTTTCAACTTTTGACTGTCCCTGAGTGTGAGGTTCAGAACCTCAACAGTCAGTAGGCTGAATTCATGTGGTAACATGACAATTCCATTTTTTTTTTTCTTGAGACAGAGTCTTATACTGTGACCCAGGCTGGAGTGCAGTGGTACTACCTCAGCTCACTGCAACCTCCGCCTCTGAGGTTCAAGTGATTCTCCTGTCTCAGCCTCCTGAGTAGCTGGGACTACAGGCACCCACCACCACGCACAGCTAAGTTTTTTGTATTTTTAGCAGAGATGGGGTTTCACTATGTTACCCAGGCTGGTTTCAAAGTCCTGACCTTGAGATACACCTGCCTCAGCCTCCCAAAGTGCTGGGATTACAGGCATGAGCCACCACACTTGGCCTACAATTCTTACTATTGGCTTTGTGGGCCTATGAGAGTCAAAACCCCACTTGTGATTTGGGCCCTCTTGCGACACTCTCTGTGCCACTCAGAAATTTTATGCAATATGCATGAGTGTTGTAATATGGGATGTTTCTAAAAGTAAAGACCCAGTAAATTGCCCATTCCCTTAAGCCAAGCTAGAAGAGACAAAATCTTTTCTATTGTCTTCATTCAGGTATGAGAGTAGTCATCATACTTGCAAGTTTGGGTTGGTGTATGTCACAATCTCACGTGTGGGCAGGAAGCAGGCAGAAGTTCAAATCAACTGAATATCAGGCAAGGAATATGCCAATATTTTCCGGCCATGGGAAAGTCCAAGTAAAAGAGCTACAACACTTGGATGTTTGGGGAATTGACATGTAACAATTCTTTCTGTAGTCAGGATAAGAGGAGGAAATGAGAATCATCTCACCTAGGTGGGGGGCTCAGCAATATGTCACAATGGCATTTTAATCATGGTTGGACACAAAGAGGAGAGAAGCTTTAGCATTTAAGTTACACAAGTCAGATCTCACGAGTTAGGAAAACTGACCCGCTCTGAGTGAATCCTAATCACGGACACTGATGGAAGTATACATAAAGTACATTTCATTGGTTCCGTTTTATTTCCTATGGCATCAAAGGTCATAAAATATAGTGCTCCAATAAAGTGTTCATGAGAAATAGATAATCTTTCAAGAGCCTAACTTAAGCAACCATGTTTGACAGAGGAAACTCATTTTATGCTTAGTAACACGTTCGGTACGGTCTGGAATTTCCTTGTGCTTGTTGTTGTTATTGCTGTTGTTTTCCCAGAGAACCAGAGGAGCAAAACGAAGCTTCGTTCCTGAGGGAGAAAAACATGAGGTTGGAAGAAGTTACGCACCTTTCTACAGCCTTACCTTTGAGAAGTGTTCTTTCTGAAAATTGGTTCCCTCATACCCTCTCCTGTATTCTTCTGTTTCTTGTATTTCCAGCCATTGTATGGCAGGAAAGGGTTCCTAGAGGGAGAAGACAAAGATGGTCTGTGTTGCAAAAGAAACCCCAGGCTGAAGACTGGAGAACTGAATGTGCAACTTGCAAGGGACCTGAAGACAATGAAAATCGGGTCAGGTAAGTGGGATGCTAAAAGCTTGTCTGGAGGGGATGAGGGTTCCATGTTTATGATTTGCTCATGACAGGAAAAATGCAAAACCAAATGGCAGGGTAGGACCTTCCTTAAGATATTATTTAGTGGAAAGGGTCCTTCAAGAAACAGATTTCATCCACTGATTAGGCTCCCACACACGGTTACACTCTGGACTTAGGTGTCCATGAGAGTGAGAATCTGCATTGTTAACAGCGGGGAATTGTTTTCTCTCGACAGGGCAAGTTGGACAACGGGTCTCCGTGTATAGGCCATCAAAGCGATTGGATGGAAACACTTTGTAGCAAGATGATGATGTTTTCTCTGCAAACCATATAGTGAGAAAGATTCGTTAGCAAGTTGTGCTTGGCTTTGGTGGGGGTCCTCAGCGGCATGCCTGGACATCCGTCTCGGGATTTGGCTTCGCCCCCTAAAGCTTCTGAGATGCTGTCTCCACCCGATCTGTCCCCCAGGGGGAGGCCAGTTCCGGCTGTTTCCGCCTCTGCTGGGCGCTGCGCTTGCCGCTTGGCCTTTGTTCCCACCCTTCTCTTGGACAGCAGTGCTGAGAAGCAGGGTCCCTGGGCTTGGAGACCAAGGCAGGGCCCCTTGGTTGGTGGCCCAGGTCGAAGCGGGACAGTGAGCCCAAGGAGCCAGGGAGCTTTTTACTACACCCCGCCCGGAGGGGCTCAGGCATCTTTCTGGGGTCCACCGACCCCCGCCACACCTCACCAGACTGAATCTCCAGCCCCGTGGGACCCGATCCCTGCCCACGCCGTCAGATCCGGAATCCACTGGGCAGAGCAGTCCCGAGTGCCCACCTCACGTTCTGAAGCGTCCTCCCCCATCCAGCCGACCCCAACAGGAAAGTCGGCTCAGGGGAGCCACTAAGGTCAGGACGGTCGGGCTCCTGCGCAGCTTGTGGCACGCAGCCTCCTTCCCCGGGGCCGCCTCGGACGCCGGTGCCAGCATTTTCCGTTGCCGCCCCGGCCTGCAGTCTGCGGAGCGCCGACCTGGCCGCTTGACAGCCGGGCACGCAAATGCGCATGCGTAAGCTGTGCGTCACAAGCGCCAGCACCCACTCGGGGCTCGTGTCACAGTGACCGCCCTCGTGGCCTGGGGGAGCCACCGTCTCAGAGGCTTGGCAAAGCAGGGGCCATCCTTGGCAGTGCCTCAGCGTTGGGCGACGGCCCCCATCTCCCCGGGATCGTCGCCACGGTCCCGCGATTTCTGGAGTCGGGCAGGGCGGAACCAGGCTGAGAAAAGCTGCAGTGGAGCTTCACGGAGCCCATGGCGATCCCCAAGGATCCCCCACGATGCTTCAGGCCTGCCCAGATGCTGTGGGGGGTGCGTCTCATTGAAACCTGTCGCTGCTGGGCTTTCCAGGTACCGCAGGCCTATGTGCCGCGGGGGCTGCTCTCTCCCTGAGGGGGCTTCCTGGCAGAGAGCAGAACCCAGCAGCCTCAGGAGCTACCTGCCACTATTGGATGTCTCCGTGTGTCTTTCTTACTGTGTGTGAATGTGTGTGTGTGTGTGTGTCTGTTTGTGTCCATGTGTGTGTATCTTCCTGTGTGTGCTCCTTTGTGTGTCCCAGCCCTGTATGCCGATCGTGAGTGTGGTCAGTGCATTCCAGCGTGGTTTCTCTGTAGTCCGTCTTCATTCTGTTGCACGTCTGTCCTCCGCTCTAGCTTAGGGGAGCCTTCTTTGTGTTGCTCCTGGTTTCTGAAGCCTTAGTGTAGTGGGGCTCTGGCTCCCACATGCAGGCCTCCCTAATCACCTGCCCATTCCTAGGGGGTCATTCCTCCAGAAAGAAGACCAGCACAGCACACCTAAAACCAAACGCTTCCATGGGCCCTTGGTCCTGCGGGACTACACTTTTGTGGAGGTTTTCTACTTAGGATTCTTGTGAAAAAAACAGATTGTCATTCCTGTGTCAGAGTGAGCCTGAGATTTTATTTGGAGTAGACAGCCAGGGCCTGCCAGTGCTTATTGGTCATGATTGCTATTTCCAAGCGCAAGTCTCAGTATTGTTCTTTGGAAGTAATTATTGTAGATGTAGGGTCTGCATTTAAAGGCCTCTTCTGGATATAGTCTTCATCTTTCTTCCGAATTTCTTTCATAAGATCATTCAAACACGTCAGCACGGGTCGGGCTCCTGCGGAGCTTGGGGCACGCAGCCTCCTTCCCCGGGGCCGCCTCGGACACCGCTGCCAGCATTTTCCGGTGCCCCTGCGGCCCGCTGGCCACAGAGCCCAGACGCGGCCGCTTGACAGCCGGGCACGCCAATGCGCATGCGCAAGCGGCGCGTCACAAATGAAAGCACCCACCTGGGTCTCGTGTCACAGTGACCGGCCTCGTTGCCTGGCAACCGCCGTCTCAGCGGCTTGGCAAGACAGACGACCTCCTTGGCAGTGCCTCGGCGTTGGGCAACCGCACCCATCTCCCCGTGATCGTCGCCGTGGTCCCGCGATTTCTGGAGTCGGGCAGGGCGGAACCAGGCTGAGAAAAGCTGCAGCTGAGCTTCAGGGACGCCCATCGCGATCCCCAAGGATGCCCACGATGCTTCAGGCCTGCCCAGATGCCCTGGGGGCTGCGTCTCCTCGAAAGCTGCCCCTGGTGGGATTTCCAGGTACCGCCAGCCTGTGTGCCGGGGGTGGGGGTGGGGGGGGGGGGGGGGGGGGCTGCTCTCTCCCCAAGGGGCTTCCCCGGCAGAGAGCAGAACCCCCGCCGCCTCAGGAGCTGCCTGCGACTGTTGGATGTCTCCGAGTGTTTTTCTTTCTGCGTGTGTGTGTGTGTGTGTGTGTGTCCATGTGTATCTTCCTGTGTGTGTTCATTTGTGTGTCCCAGCCCTGTATGCTGATCGTGAGTGTGGCCAGTGCACTTCAGCGCGGTGTCTCTGTAGTCCGTCTACATTCTGGTGCACGTCTGTCCTCTGCTCAGCTTAGGGGCTGTGGGGCCTGGCCTTCTTAGTGTTGCTCCTGCTTTCTGAAGCCTTAGTGTAGTGGGGGTCTGGCTCCCACCCCGCAGACCTCCTAATCACCTGCCCATACCAAGGGGGTCATTCCCCCCAGAAAGAAGACGAGCACAGCACACCCAAAACCAAACTCTTCCATGGGCCATTGGTCCTGCGGCACATAGAGGGGCTGCTACTGTCCTCAGGACCCCTTGAGGGACTACACTGTTGTGGAGCTTTCCTGCTTAGGATTCTTGTGAAAGAAAAACAGATTGTCATTCCTGTGTCCAAGTGAGCCTGAGACTGGTATTGCGAGTAGGTACTCAGGGGCTGCCAGCGCTTCTGGGTCAGGATTGATATTTCCAGGAGCAAGTCTCATGACTGTTCTTTGGAAGTCATGATTGTAGATGTAGGGTCTGCATTGAAAGGCCTCTTCTGGATATAGTCTTCGTGTTTCTTCCTCGTTTCTTTCATCAGATAGTTAAAATACACTGACTGGCAACATAAATGGAGAGAGACAGTCCCTAAATTATCTTTTCTTGAATCACCCTTTTAGCCAACTCTTTGCTTCTCTAGGGACAGATTCCATGGTCTGCAGGTAGCCATTGGATGACATCACAATGGACTTGGTGTCACGAAGAATTGAAATCACAGTACAGTAAAGAAAACATTAATAGTTTGATACTATCATGTCATTCTGTTGAGAATGATTTGGTACCTACTCTTGCTTGGGAGTGATCCTTGATCTCAGCTGTCCGAGTCATTCTGGGGGAGCAGTGCCCGCTTTCTCTTCTAGTGTCTAAGGAACAGTGGTCTGCATGGGGGAATGGCAACATCACACAGAGGCTGTGCTGTGATTGGTGGAGATTTCTCACATATTGGCTGCAAATACGCAGGTAGGTACAGTTCCTTTAATCATCTGTATGCCTTCCTTGAAATGGTCAATGTACTCTGAACTATAGGATGTGAATTTTAGCTGAATTAGTTTACAAGGATCTTTTCTATGGCATTCTAAGTGGTTTTACCTTAACTAGGACTTAGGAGCTGTGAGACCTTCTCCTTCTGCTCTTCTTTTGCTGCTGAAAACTTATGCCTTTCCATAAAGATGAATGCACCTGCCTGCATGTGGGCAAACAATGTGTGTACGACCATCCCAGGTTTAGCATTTCAGGTACAGAAGTCACAGCCGACGAGTTAGGAAAACTGGCACGCTCTGGGTAAATCCTAATCACGGACATTTATGAAAGTATATAGAAAGGACATTTAATATGTTCCTTTTTCTTTTCCTATGGCATCAATGGTCACAAAATGTAGTGGTCCAATAAAGTGTCAATGAGAAGTAGATAATCTGTCAAGAGCCTAACTTAAGCAACCATGTTTGACGGAGGAAACTTATCTTTATGCTTAGCAACACGTTCGGTACGGTCTGGAATTTTGTTGTTGTTGTTGTTGGTATTGGTGCTGCTTTCCCAGAGAACCAGAGGAGGAAAACCAAGCTTCGTTCCCTAGGGAGAAAAACATGAGGTTGGAAGAAGTTACACACCTTTCCACAACCTTACATTGAGAAGTTTTCTTTCTTAAAATTGTTTCCCTCATACCGGTCTCCTGTTTCCTTTTATTTCCAGGCATTGTGTGGCAGGAAAGAGCTCCTAGAGAGAGAAGACAAAGACGGTGTGTGTTGCAAGAGAAGCCCCAGGCTGAAGACTGGAGAACTGAATGTGCATCTTGCCAGTTAACTGGAGACAATGAAAATCGGGTCCGGTAAGTGGGATGCTGAAAGCTTGTCTGGAGGGGGATGAAGGTTCCATGTTTATGATTTGCTCATGACAGGAAAAATTGAAAACCAAATGGCAGGGTAGGACCTTCCTTAAACTATTATTTAGTGGAAAGGGTCCTTCAAGAAACAGATTTCATCCACTGATTAACCTCCCACACACCGTTACACTCTGGACTCAGGTGTCCATGAGAGTGAGAATCTGCATTGTTAACACCGGGAATTGTTTTTCTCTCGACAGGACAAGTTGTTGACAGCGGGTCTCCGTGTATAGGCCATCAAAGCAATTGGATGGAAACACTTTGCAGCAAGATGATGATGTTTTCTGTGCAAACAATAAAGTGACAAAGATCCGTTAGCAAGTTGTGCTTGGCTTTGGTGGGGGTCCTCAGCGGCATGCCTGGACATCCGTGTCGGGATTTGGCTTCGCCCCTGAAAGCTTCTGAGATGCTGTCTCCACCCGATCTGTCCCCAGGGGAGGCCAGTTCCGGGTGTTGCCGCCTCTGCTGCGCGCTGCGCTTGCCGCTTGGCCTTTCTTCCCACCTTCTCCGGACAGCAGTGCTGAGAAGCAGGGCTCCCTGGGCTTGGAGACCAAGGCAGGGCCCCTTGGTGGGTGGCCCAGGTCGAAGCGGGGCAGTGAGCTCATGGAGCCGGGGGAACGTTCTGCTGACACCCTGGCGGAGGGTCTCAGGCATCTTTCTGGGGTCCACCGACCCCGCCATACCTCACCAGAGGAATCTCCAGTCCCGTGGGACCCGATCCCTGCCCACGCCGTCCGATCCGGAATCCACTGGGCAGAGCAGTCCCCGAGTGCCCACCTCACGGTCTGAAGCGCCCTCCCCATGCAGCCGACCCCAACAGGAAGGTCGGCTCAGGGAGCCACTGAGGTCAGGACGGTCGGGCTCCTGCGCAGCTTGTGGCACGCAGCCTCCTTCCCCGGGACCGCCTCGGACACCGCTGCCAGCATTTTCCGGTGCCCCGCTGGCCGCAGGGCCCCGACATGGCCGCTTGACAGCCAGGCACGCCAATGCGCATGCGCAAGCGGCGCGTCACAAGTGAAAGCACCCACCCGGGGCTCGTGTCACAGTGACCGCCCTCGTGGCCTGGCAACCGCCGTCTCAGTGACTTGGCAAAGCAGGGGCACTCCGTGGCAGTATTTTGGCGTTGGGCGACGGCCCCCCTCTCCCCGGGATCGTGGCCACCGTCCCGCGATTTCAGGAGTCGGGCAGGGCGGAGCCAGGCTGAGAAAAGCTGCAGAGGAGCTTCAGGGACGCCCATGGCGATCCCCAAGGATCCCCACGATGCTTCAGGCCTGCCCAGATGCTGTGGGGGGTGCGTCTCCTCGAAAGCCGTCCCTGCCGGGATTTCCAGGCACCGACTGCCTGTGTGCCGCGGGGACTGCTCTCTCCCCCGAGGGGGCTTCCTGGCAGAGAGCAGAACCCCGCCGCCTCAGGAGCTGCCTGCGACTGTTGGATGTCTCCGTGTGTCTTTCTTTCTCTCTCTCTCTCCCCCGTGTGTGTGTGTGTGTGTGTGTGTGTGTGTGTATGAGTGTACCTTTCTTTGTGTGTTCATGTGTTTGTGCGTGTGTGTGTGTGGGATTACTGTATGCTCGACGTGAGTGCGGCCAGTGCTCTCCAGCTAGGTTTCTCTGTAGGTCGCCTACCTTCTGGTGCATGTCTCTCCTTGGCTCAGCATAGGGGCTGCGCGGCCTCTCGGTTTTTTTCTTTTAAATGTTATCTGTCACTTTGCGTTTTTTGTGTCAGTGAAATAGAATTCAAAGGTAGGAGCTGCCATACTAATGGAGTCATTACTGAATTTTGTGAAGTCATCTGTAAGTACTGAATATTGTGCTGTACAGTGGAGTACTGAGTACTGAGTATTGTGCTGCACAGTGGAGGGAGGCAGGTTATGTCTGGAGCATGGGATTTCACCAAGACCTCATGAGCCCAGGAGACCATGAGGATCTTGGTCCATTGGTCTCTGGCAATAATGGTGAACAGGGGGCAGTCATTCCTGACACAGAAGAGGGAACCAAAGGCTGGGGCCCCTCAGGGTGAGGTCCTTGGTCACCCCAGCAGGCAAGAGCCTTGGACCATCTGAAATGCTGGCTCAGGGTGAAAGAAATCTTGCATGGATTCTTTCCAGAGGGACTGATGACAAATATTAATTATGAACTTGGGACCAGCTGCAGCTGCCCGGAATGTAGCTCATTTCAACACATCTCTGTATTCAGTCTGTCTGTAGGTCATGCCTATCCACTCTCCCGAAGACTCAGTGCCACCATGGGTGGGCAAACATGGATCTGAGTAGTACAAGGGGTAGACTGTGGCAGACACTTTCTGGTGCTCTGCATCATTTTCCTTCAATTTCCTTCTGATTTCAGCAGCAGCAGCAGTGGTGATCAGTTACAGACAAGTGCAGGCATGCAGGGCGTGTGACATCAAGCATGTGACAGCATCTTTTCCCTCTCTGGCTCAGGGCTTTTTCAACAACAAAGGTCTGTTGAGGCTATGAGTAAGCTCTGTCCACAATTGTGAGGAAGTCAGTGTCCTCAAGGAACACCCTGCACCTCTGGAGATGTAGGAGCAGGTGGATACATGCTCCAGTCTCCTTCTTACAGGACAATTTGGGGAGACGTTCTGTACTCTTTGCAGGGGTTTCTACAGAATTAAGCCCTCTTTGCTGAAGCAGCAACCATAACTCACCCTGACATCAGCTTTTCCTCTTTCCCTTTAACACTCTTGTTTCTTCTGTCTGTTCCCTGAGGTGCCTCGCAAATAAACTCCCGACTCCAAGACCTTGTCTTAGGTTGCGCTTTGAAGGAATGCAAACAAAGATGCCCCTGTGTTTTCATTTGTGTGTTTGTTTTTTGAGACAGAGTCTTGCTCTGTTGCCCAAACTGGAGTGCAGTGGTGCAATCACAGCTCATGGCAGCCTCCACTTCCCAAGTTCAAGTGATCCTCCCACCTCAGCCACCTGAGTAGCTGGGACTACAGGCATACATCACCAAGCCTAGCTAATTTTTTGTTGAGATGGGATCTCGCTATGTTGCCCAGGCTGGTCTAAAACTCCTGGACTCATGGCCGGGTGTGGTGGTTCATGCCTGTACTTCTAGCACTTTGGAAGGCCAATGCAGGTGGATCACTTGAGGTCAGGAGTTTGAGACCAGCTGGCCAACATGGCGAAACACTGTCTCTACTAAAAATACAAAAATATTAGCCAGGCGTGATGGCACCCACGTATAGTCCCAGCTCCTCAGGAGGCTGAGGCAGGAGAATCACTTGAACCTGGGAGGAGGAGGTTGCAGTGAGCTGAGATCAAGCCACTGCACTCCAGCCTGGGTGACAGAGCAAGAGTCTGTCTCAAAAAAATAAAACTGGCTCAAATCGTCTTCCTACCTTGGCCTCCCAAAGTGCTAAGATTACAGGCATGAACCGCTACTCCCGGCCAAGGACACCCCTTAATCAAACAGTCCTGGCAGAAGGGCTGTGGTGGCCCAGGGCAGCAGGTGTCTGGCCAACAGTTTATAGTGTTCTGTGACTGCTACCTACTGACACACATGAAAGAGAAAGTCATCCTGGTGTGTACTGATGGAATGCTGACTCTTGTCTTCAACAATGTCAAAGTTCAGGGTTCAGTAAAAGTCATTTAAACTGGGCCTCGTGGCTCACATCTGTAATCCCAGCACTTTGAAAAGCCGAGACAAGAGGATAGCTTGGGCACAGGAGTTCAAGACCAGCCTGGGCAACATAGTGAGACCCTCTCTACAAAAAATACAAAAGTTAGCCAGGCATGATGGCATGTACCTGTAGTCCCAGCTACTTGGGAGGCTGAGGCGGGAGAATCGCTCGAGCCAAGGAGGTTGAGGCTGCAGTGAGCCATGATTGTGCCACTGCACTCCAGCCTGGACAACAGAGGGAGACCTTGTCTCCAAAAAAATAAATAAATAAAGTAAAAAATAAACAGTCTTTGTAGATCTCAGAACTGAGCACGTAAAGCTATTCATAACTAGTTCTTTCATGTATTCATAAAGTTCTAAGATAAAACCTCTGTGTAGGTGATTATCTGAATGGCTGGGGCCTATGCCACTTGGTAAGTAGTCTTTCTTTTTTTGAATGGGGCTTCAGCCAGAAATTTTTCTTGTTTGGTTTTGTTGGGTGGTCAGGTTATGCCAAGTATTACATATAATGCTTGAGTCATAATCATGTTGATAACAGAAAAAGAAACCATTTATGGGCCCTTCCTGTGCTAAGCACTTCACATGCAGGATCTTATATGCCTCAGAATTACTCTCCAAGGTAGCTATTGCTGTTACTTCCAATTTCTCGATGAGGAAACTGGCTTGCAGAGGTTAGGTAACTTGCCTGGGGTCACTCAGCAGTTAGGTGACAGAGCTGGTATTCTTGCCCTCTCCCTGGGCTGTCTTCTTAGTAGCACCTGTGAGTTCCATCCCAGAAGAGATGCAGTCATTTCTGCTCACACTCTATTAGCTAGAACTGGTTACATGACCCCAGGTGAATTGCAAAGGATGCTGGGAGGTAGAGAAGCATGTGGCTAATTGGTGATTATTTGCAGCTCAGCACCAGACACAGCGGGGTGCAGGCAGGGCTCTGTGAGATGTGGTCATCTCTGTACACTGGTTGCCGTGCAAGGCTTGACTCAGAGCATCTGCTGGCCAGCATCTACTTCTCCCACCTGTGTACATACAAATGGGACCAGTCCACAGCATCCCTGGGAGACTAGAAGATGCCTTGAACTCCACTTGGGATCATTTCTTTCAAAGGCAGATTAATTGCTGCTGATGTTCTTTGGACATAATTTTCCACGAGACAGGATCATTTGGAAAGCCATAAATACACATTCAGTGCACATGATGGATAATAAGCTCAGCTCCAATGAGTCATTTGAGCCGCCATAAATCTTGTTTGCATTTTCTTCCCTGGTGTCTGTAAATCAGGCCCTATCTGGGTCCTGGTGGCCCCTAGCTGCCATCCATTAAGCTGCAGGTGGGGCATCCAACAGCCAGCCCCACGTGCCGCCCTCATGTCCTATGCATATCCATCACGTGGCCGACCCTGCATCCTGCCACCCTCCTGGGGGGGGCCCAGGTGTCCCTGCAGTTTTACTTGTCTCTCATGCTTTTATAAATAGCAGCTGTCCTCTACCCCCGCCCCCCAACCACCACCATCACAGATTACACAAACCTGATTGGGTTTTAATGACATGAAAGTTTTACAAGTAAGCTGGAGCAAGCTGCTGCTGGGTTTCTACCCTCTCCTTGGCCTGTGCCCCTGTAGGCTGTTTTGTTTTCAACAAGCCAACCATGCAAAGAACAGGCAAAACCTCATGGGGTTTGGAATCAGACCTGGTAGGCTGCAGTGGTTCTGTAATTAAGAGATTTCAGCCAAGTTATTTGGCCTCAGCGTGCTCATCTGCAGGATGGAGTAATCGCCCCTACTTCCTCGGATTATATCTCAGGATAACAATACTCAGGTAATCCACATTAGAGAAAACCCCAAAACTCAGTGGCTTAACCCAACATACAGGTTTGATTTTTGCCCCGTGCAAAATCCAGTATGGTAGGTTCCCTCTCTCTTACAGCTTTGTTATCTGGAGTGGGTGTTCCTCTGAGATCACTAGAGCAGGAGAGGAGAGAGATAGAGAGAGGACATTGGCTCCTAACTGCTCCAGCCCAGAAGAGTTGCCGTCATTTCCAGTCACATCGTATTGGCTGGAAGTGGTCACATGACCCCTAGTGACTTGCAAAGGATGCTGGGAGGTAGAGAAACAGGTGGCTAATTAATGAACATTTGCAGGAGTGGTTATGAGTGTTCAATCACATGTAGTTCTTGGGCCAGGGCACCGAAGGGCTCCACCAGAGCTTCAGAATGTCAGAGATGAGTCGACAATAAGATTGGCCAGGCGTGGTGGCTCATGCCTATAAGCAGAGCACTTTGCAAGCTGAGGAGGGGTGAATCACTTGAGGTTAGGAGTTTGAGATCACATTGGCCAACATGGTGGAACCCCATCTCTTCTAAAAATACAAAAATTAGCCTGATGTGGTGATGTGCACCTGTAAGCCCAGCTACTCCAGGCTACTCGGGAGGCTGAGATGGGAGAATCACTTGAACCTGGGAGGTGGAGGTTGCAGTGAGCCAGGATCACACCACTGCACTCCAGCCTGGGCGACAGAGCAGGACTCTGTCTCAAAAAAAAAAAAAAAAAAAAAAAAAAAAAATGGGCCAGGCTCGGTGGCTCATGCCTGTAATCCCAGCACTTTGGGAAGCCAAGGCGGGCAGATCACGAGGGCAGGAGATTGAGACCATCCTAGCCAACATGGTGAAACCTCGTCTCTACTAAAATACAAAAAATTAGCCGGGTGTGTGGCACATGCCTGTAGTCCCAGCTACTCAGGAGGCTAAGGCAGGGGAATCACTTAAACCTGGAAGGCTGAGGTTGTAGTGAGCCAAGATCATGCCACTGCACTCCAGCCTGGGCAACAGAATGAGACTCTGTCTCAAAAAATAAAAAAAGTAAAATGTGAGTCCGCTGTACCCAAGTCTGTTTCCCGGTTTTTATGCTGACTACATGGGTCCTCCCATAGTTTTTGTTTTAGTTGTTTTGGCAACTTCCTGTAAATCTATAATTATTTCAAAATACAAAGTTACAAGAAAACAAACCAAAAGGCAGGAGCGCTTGGAGGAGAGGTTTGTGGAATTCTATTGAAAACAAATAAAAGGGAGTGTGTTTAGTTTGAGTCTCAAGCAAAGGATAAGCAATAGCTGTTCCCCTGCAGCTGGTGACTTTTCCCCCTGCAATTAGCATGCTCATTATTAACCATGTAAGTTAATTACAGATAACTAGCCGGCTGATTACAGCCCAAAAGCAGCTAGTGAATGGTGATAGTTAACCTGTCAGCCTCTCCCCTGCCCCAGAGGATTCCCCTGGATGAGGATGGCTTTTTTTTTTTTTTTTTTTTTTTTTTTGAGATGCAGTCTCCCCTTGCTGCCCAGGCTGGAGTGCAATGATGCGATCTCTGCTCACTGCAGCCTCCACTTCCTGGGTTCAAGTGATTCTTACTCCTTAGCCTCCCAAGTAGCTGGGACTACAGGCATCTGCCACCATGCCCAGCTATTTCTTTTTTTTTTTGTATTTTCAGTAGAGGTAGGGTTTCATTATGTTGGCCTGGCTGCTCTCGAACTCCTGACCTCAAGTGATCAACCCACCTGAGCCTCCCAAAGTGCTGGGATTACAGGTGTGAGCCACCACGCCCGGCCACAATGGCTTTTTAATCTCATGAGGCTTTCCCCCGTCAGAACCTCCCTCCACCAGCTGGGTGGATCCCTTGGGGTTTTTTCTTTTTCTTCTCTCTCTCTGTTTTTTAGAGACAGGGTCTCACCCTGTCTCTACTCCTCCTGAGTAGCTGAGATTACAAGTGCCCAATACCACACTCAGGCTGGAGTGCGGTGGTGCAGTCATGGCTCACTGCAGCTTCCAGCTCCTGAGCTCGGACCATCTTCCCACCTTAGCCTCCCCTGGTAGCCGGGACCACCATGCCCAGGTAACTTTTGAAAAGGTTTTTTGTAGAGATGGGCTCTTGCTTTGTTACCCAGGCTGGCCTCCAACACCAGGCCTCAAGCAATCCTCTTGCCTCAGCCTCCCAAAGTGCTGTATTATAGGCATGAGCCACCGTGCCTGGCAAGCTTTCCATTTCTTATAACTGCCAAGGAGGACCCCAAATACTTGGAGGGTGAATCCAGAACGCCAACTCCGGGAGGGAAGAGATTACTGTCTGCTTTGTTCCCTGATCCGAGGACAGTATCCAGTTATTTGGGAGGCTGAGGCAGGATTGCTTGAGACCAGAACTTGGAGACCAGCCTAGGGAAATGGCAAGATCTCATCTAAAAATATATATTCACTTATTATTATTATTATTATCATTATTATTTGAGATGGAGTCTCGCTCTTGTTGCCCAGGCTGGAGTGCAGTGGCATGATCTCGGCTCACTGCAACCTCCACCTCCCTGATTCAAGGGATTCTCCCACCTCATCCTCCCAAGTAGCTGAGATTACAGATGCCCGATACCACGCCCAGCTCATTTTTTAATTTTTAGTAGAGATGGGTTTTCACCATATTGGCCAGGCTGGTCTTGAACTACTGACCTCAGGCGATCATCCACCCGCCTCAGCCTCCCAAAGTGTTGAGATTACAGGCATGAGCCACCGCGCCCAGCCACTATCTGATACAGGAATCATCCCCAAGACCCCCGATGACTGATGGCAAGATGGGAGCCTCGAGGGGGTTGCTGTTCACAGCTGAGTGGAGCTGGTGCACGCTGCCCTTATGTACTCTGTCTGCTGGATGCCCTTGATGACCATCCCCAGCTGGTCCTTGAGGTGGGGCGGGCCCTCGAAGTTGGTCCCCCCAGTATTCCAGCACGTAGTAGTCGATCTTGCTGTCCTCATCCGGCATGCGCCACACCAGGGTCACAGTTATCCGCCACCGGGGTCTCGGCCAGGTCGATCACTGGGGCGCTGGGCACTGCCCAATATGGAAGGGAGAGGGGGTCAGGGTTCTGCGCCTGGTGCTGGGGGCAGGGGGCTTGCTGCAGCCCCACCCAACCACATGATGGACAATTTTGAGGGCGTGGCCACAATGGGGTTCCACGCTTGGGAGTGGAGTTTTTTTTTGGTTGGGGGAGGGGACAGTCTTGCTCTTGTCACTGGAGTGTAGTGTCGCGATCTTGGCTCACTGTAACCTCCGCCTCCTGGGCTCAAGTGATTCTCCTGCCTCAGTCTCCCAAGTAGCTGGGATTACAGGCGTGCACCACCATGCCCGGCTAATTTTGTATTTTTAGTAGAGATGGGGATTCACCATGTTGGGCAGAGTGGTCTCAAACTCCTGACCTCAGGTGATCTACCTCCTCAGCCTCCAAAGTGGTATTACAGGTGTGAGCCACCATGCCTGGCCATGGAGACTCTTAAGATTCCAGCAAGGAGTTGGGGGAGGGCTGAGCTTTCTCAGGATTCCATCATTTAGAGGCAGAATTATTCCAAATTCTCTGCCATTGAGGGATGTGGCTTTGTTTGGGGCTGCATCATAGACTGTGGGTTTTCTGCCCCTTTCTCCCCGGAGGAGTGGCCTTCTTAGGGTTCCATCCCTGGGGACAGGGTTTTCCCAGAAGCTACCATGTGATGGACGGGTCCTTCTCATGGCTTTATCCAGGGGCAAGGTTTCGTGAGGACTCCACTACCCCAGGGCATGGTATTCTCAGGGCTTCACCCCTGGGGGACAGGTGTATTTTCCAACCTGGCCAGGGAGAATTTGTGGCCCGGGGGGGCTTCGCATAGCTCCACCCAGGGGCGGGGCTTGATGAGGACTCCACCCCCGTAGGGCTTGGCATTCTCAGGCCTCCTCCTGCCCCAGGCGGAATTCAGATACCTGGCCGTCCACCATACTCCAGGTCCTGTTTCAGGGTCCCCTAGCCTTCCAGGCCATTCCACCAAAGTCCTGGCCCTCCAGTGCATGCCCCTCTCACCAGGCAGGAACTTGAGTGCCTGTAGCATCTGCCGCTCATGCGCGAAGTCCACCATGAGGTGACTCATGTTATCACTGACCTTTGCTTTCAGTGACAGCCGGAAGGCAGGGGCCGTGGTCCCTCTGTGGGGAAGGAGGTGGCAGGCATCTTGTGGGGGACCAGGCCGGGTCATCTATGGTATGGGAAGGCCCCTCCCCTGGGCACCTAACCAGGGCTCTGGACTGAGACACCCTCACCAGGTGGCCCCTGTTTTCATACCAGGGTCAGGGCAGTGGGGTGGGGGACAGACCCCAGCTTCTTACCCAGTTTTGATTTGCTTGGCAACCTAGAGAGAGGGGACAGAACAACATTCAAAGATTTTTTTTTTTTTTTTTTTGAGACAGATTCTTGCTCTTCGCCCAGGCTGGAGTGCACTGGCGCAATCTCGCCTCACTGCAACCTCCCACGTTCAAGCGATTCTCCTGCCTCGGCCTCCCAAGTAGCTCTGATTACAGGCACCTGCCACCACATCTGGCCAATTTTTGGTATTTTTAGAGAGATGGAGTTTCACCATGTTGGCCAGGCTGGTCTTGAACTCCTGACCTCAGGTGATCCACCCACCTTGGCCTCCCAAAGTGCTAGAATTACAGGCATGAGACACTGCACCCAGCCTTTTTTTTTTTATTATTTTGAGACAAAATCTTCCTCTTGTCACCCAGGCTGGAGTGCAATGGCATGATCTTGACTCACTGCAACCTCCACCTACCGGGTTCAAGCAATTCTCCTGCATCAGCTTCCTGAGTAGCTGGGATTACAGGTACCCACCACCAGGCCCGGCCAATTTTTTGTATTTTTAGAGAGGCAGGGATTCATTCATGTTGGCCAGGCTGGTCTGAAACTCCTGACCTCAGGTGATGTACCCACCTCAGCCTCCCAAAGTGCTGGGATTACAGGCATGAGCCACCGCACCTGGCCCAAAGATTTGTTTCTACCAAATCATAAAGCCACTCTATAGACATGAAGACTGAGGCCTGGCAAGGAAGGCGTTTGCCAAAGTGCCCCAGCACTGGGGGGAAACACTGTGATTTTTCCCCCTTCTTGACCATGCCGTGAAGACAGAGGATGGCCAAGACAGGCTCCCATCCCCACCCCAACTTCCTGCCCATGACCATTCCATACAGCAGGCAAATACAGTATATAAAACTATAGGATGCTTAGTTAAATTGGCATTTCAGGCGGGGCGCCAGTGGCTCATGCCTGTAATCTCAGTACTTCGGGAGGCCGAGGCAGGCAGATGACGAGGTCAGAAGTTCAAGACCAGCCAGGCACCCGCTACCACAGCCGGCTAATTTTTTTTTTTTTTTGAAACGGAGTCTCACTGTGTCACCCAGGCTGGAGTGCAATGGTGCAATCTCGGCTCACCGCAATCTCCACCTCCTGCATTCAAGTGATTTTCCTGCCTCAGCCTCCCAAGTAGCTGGGACTACAGGCGCCCACCACTACACCCAGCTAATTTTTTGTATTTTTAGTAGTGATGGGGTTTCACCACGTTGGTCAGGCTGGTCTTGAACTCCTGACCTCAGGTGATCCTCCTGCCTTAGCCTCCCAAAGTGGTGGGATTACAGGCGTGAGCCACCGCGCCCAGCTTAATTTTTGTATTTTCAGTAAAGACGGGGTTTAACCCATCTTGGCCAAGCTGGTCTTGAACTCCTGACCTCATGATTCACCCACCTCGGCCTCCCAAAGTGCTGGTATTACAGGCGTGAGCCACCGCGCTGGCGGGCCACACTGTTCTTTACCCCGCAGCATCAGAGGCACTCACCTGAGGAAAGTCCTCGCTGTCCATGGCCTGCAGAGTCTGGTTGGCAGTCTCTAGAAGCTCCTCGGAGCTCTCCAGGGCTCTCGTGCAGGCAGCCAGCTGGTTCTGTGGACACCAGGCACAGAAGGAGGGGACAAGTCACTCCACTGCCTCAGGCCCCCCGAGGGCTCTCCACCCCCTTCAGGATCCAGGATCCCATGGCCTTCTCTAACTCCAGGTGGGAGATGGAGGTTGGAACCTCAAGAGCCCCATCAAATTGGGCCAGGCTCTTGGGAGTGCAGCAGAATCCCCGAGGAATCCCTTCCTTAAAAACGCACATGAGGTCGGGTATGGTGGTTCACACCTGTAATCCCAGTACTTTGGGAGGCCAAGGCGGGAGGATCACTTGAGGTCAGGAGTTCAAGACTAGCCTGGACAACATGGTGAAACCCCATCTCTACTAAAAGTAAAAAACTTTAAGGCCGGCCCCGCCCCACCCTGTCCTACCCTCTGTTCTTCCATGGCTGCAGCCCAGCTCACCCCGGCCCGGCCTGTGGGCCCCACGCACTCTGGATCCCCAAGATGCCTTTGCCGCCGCAGCCGCCGGTAGCCAGTGGCCCGCCGAGCCTCCGCCGCCGCCGTGCCCCCGGTTAGCGCTCCATCACCGTGCGCACTGCGCGGGCGTGCCCACCGCCGCCGCCTGGGAAATGCAGTTCCGCGCTGGGCTCCCCCATATCCCACACGTCCAGCGCCTGGGGCTCACCGGGCAGTGTTGGTGGTGACATGTAAGCTGGAGAGAGCCCTGGATCAGAAGACAGGGGGCTCGACCCCCAGCCCTGCCGTGGAACCTCAGAATCATCTCTAGAGCTCCAGTGCCTCAGTTTCCCCAATTGTTCACCCACGCAGGTTATTCGTTGCTACTCGAATTGTGTAGCCCACCTTCTCGTGCCTTGCATTTGCTGAAAATCTAAGGCTTTTGCCAAGTGGGTGTTCAGCCTCTGATGCCTTCTTTCCATTTGTCCCTATGTCACAACTGAACTCCTATACACCCCACAAAGCCCCAGGCTCCAACAGCTCCTCCAGAAGTCTTCATGCCAGCCCAGGCACGGAAGCTAAGAATGTCTGTGTCTAGCTCTGGAAGGACCTGGGGCTTAATCTATCCAGGGTCCCTCAGCAGAGGGAGGGGGGAGGGGTGGAGCTTCTGAATGTTCTGGGAAGGGGAAGGAGTGGGCAGAGGAGGCTGGGAGGGTGTGTGTGTCTGCAGGGGAGGTGAGGTACAGCCACCCCAGGGCCCTCCCTGTGGTGGTGAGGAGCGCTGTGGATGATGTAGGCCTTCTCGGTCCGAGTGAGAAAGGAGGTCACTCTGCAGTTGGGTCTGAGACGTTGAGGTCTGTGGGTTCGCTGCCTCCGCCCAGAAGGCACTACAGAATCAGGGGCAGGGGGGTGCAGGGCTGGGAGGAACTCCAGAGCCCATGAACCTCCTACACAGGACCCCCAAGCTTCTCCCAGGCCATGTAATAGGACCCAAAGTTATCAACAGAAATCTATTTCTCTGAACTGCAAAGGCAGACTTTATTATCATTATTATTAATTTTTTTTTTTGTTTTTTGAGGTGGAGTCTCACTCTGTCTTCCAGGCTGGAGTGCAGTGGTGTGATCTCGGCTCACTGCAACCTCCGCCTCCTGGGTTCAAGTGATTCTCCTGCCTCAGCCTCCTGAGTAGCTGGTGTTATAGGCTCATGCCACCATGCCCAGCTAATTTGTATAGTTTTAGTAGAGATGGAGTTTCACCATGTTGGTCAGGCTGATCTGCAATTCCTGACCTCCTGATTAGCCTGCCTTGGACTCCCAAAGTGCTGGGATTACAGGCGTGAGTCACTGTGCCTGGCTTTTTTTTTTTTTTTTCCCAGAGGCAGGGACTCACTCTGTTGCCCAGGCTGGAGTGCAGTGGCGCAGTCATGGCTCACTGCAGCCTCCAACTCCTGGGCTCAAGTGATCCTCCTGCCTCAGCTTCCTGAGTAGCTGGGAGCACAGGCATGTACCACCACCCTGGGCTGTTTTTGTTTTTGTTTTTGAGACAAGATCTCACTCTGTTGCCCAGGCTGGAGTACAGTGGCAGTATCTTGGCTCACTGTAATCTCTGCCTCCCTGGTTCAAGCAATTCTCCTGTCTCAACCCCACTGACTACCTGGGATTACAGGCGCCCACCACTAGGCCCAGCTAATTTTTGTATTTTTAGTAGAGATGGGGGTTTGCCATGTTGGCTAGGCTGGTCTCCCTGACCTCAGGTGATCCACCTGCCTTGGCCTCCCAAAGTGCTGGGATTACAGGCATGAGCCACCACGCCCCGCCTGTATCTTTTTTTTTTTTTTTTTTAATAGAGATGTGGTCTCACCATGTTACCCAGGCTGGTCTTAAACTCCTGGGCTCAAGCAGTCCTCCCGCCTCAGCCTCCCAAAGTGCTGGGATTACAGGTGTGAGCTATAACACCCAACAAAAGAAACATTTTCGGAGCAAAACAATTGAGGTAGGGACCCTGTCATTTAACTCACCGCTCAGGCTTATGCTGCCTGCCCCCTACCCCACAGAGTCACCTGCTCTCTCATTGTGTCTTCCTATACCCACATATGTCTATGGAGCCCTCCAGAAAGATCACAGGGGTGCATTCCCCCCACTCACCCAAGTATACTGTTCTTTCTTTCTCTTTCTTTCTTTCTTCTTTCCTTCTTTCTTCTCTTTCCTTCTCTCTCTCTCTCTCTCTCTCTCTCTCTCTCCCCCTCTTTCTTTCCTTTCTTGCTTGCTTGACAGAGTTTTGCTCTCGTTGCCCAGGCTGGAGTGCAGTGGCACAATCTCAGCTCTCTGCAACCTTCACCTCCTGGATTCAAGCCATTCTCCTTCCTCAGACTCTGGAGTAGCTCCGACTACAGGCACCCACCACCATGCCCAGCTAATTTTTGCATTTTTAGTAGAGACAGGGTTTCATCATGTTGGCCAAGCTGGTCTTGAACTCCTGACCTCAGGTGATCCACCTGTCTCGGCTTCCCAAAGTGCTGGGATTACAGACGTGACCCATGTCACCTGGCCTGTACACTGCCTTTTAGATAGAAAATGCATTGGGGCAACTGAGGCACGCAGTGGCAGGAAGTGGAGCCCCCAGCTGCCTGCAACACCAGACGTCTGCTGTCTGTCTGATCGTGGGTGTCACATCTGCCTCTGCAGCGGGAGGTGGAGATTGTGGCAGGACTCTGTCAACTGGGAGGGGGAGAGGGGCCTGATGGGCCAGGAATGGGGTCTCCGGGCACGATGCTTGTCCTCTTGGTGCAGCTCTGGGCTGAGTACTTGGGCCTCCCTCCCCTCCGCACCCCCCTCTTGCTGTCATCCCCAGCTGAGTGCCCCCCCAGCTCAGAGCCCTCCTAAACCTCAGTCTCTCCATTCTGCCAGATAAGGCTCACCTCCCCTCCAAGGGAGTCTCCGTAATGAGACTCAGAACGTTACTGGGGGCGGGAGGATTAAGGAAGGATCCTCTGAGGAGCACCCTAGGAGACAGTCTAAACCTTGCCCTTCATACCAGCCTGGCCTGGCCTCTCTGCTCTCCATGCTCCGCATTGCATTCACTCCCTCCCCTTGCTCCAGCCTGGGGGCCTTTCTTGTTTCCCCTACGGGAAGGCTGGATCCAACCTTCAGGCCTTTGCAGCTACTGTTCCAGCTGCCTGATACCCTTCCCCAGATCTCATGTCTCCATCCTCCTCTGCAGTTGCATCTCACATGCCAGAAACTTGACATAACCTCACTTTCTCCAGGGGTCTAACAGACACATCAGACTCCTCCCGGCCAAAAGCAAACTTTCCCTCCAGCGGCACCACCCTCTGTGGTTCCCGTTAAGGACAAAGGCTGGCCGGGCACGTTGGCTCATGCTGTAATTCTAGCACTTTGGGAGGCTGAGGTGAGTGGATCACCTGAGGTCAGGAGTTTGAGACCATCCTCACCAACATGGTGAAACACTGTCTCTACAAAAAATATAAAAATTAGGTGGGCATGGTGGCGGGCGCCTGTAATCCCAGCTCCTCAGGAGGCTGAGGCGGGAGAACTGCTTGAACCCGGGAGGTGGCGGTTGCAGTGAGCCGAGACCACACCACTGCACTCCAACTTGGGCGACAGAGCGAGACTCCCTTTAAAAAAAAAAAAACAAAGGCTACTGCCCTTCACACATTTCCTCAGGTGAAAACCTCCATTCCTCTTTCCCTCTCCTCCAATTCCAGCTGCTTTGCCCATTTTTGTTGTTCGTTCACTTTTGTTTTTTAGAGATGGGTTTCGCTACGTTGCCCAGACTGGTCTTGAACTCCTGGCCTCAAGCAATCATCCAGTCTTGGCCTCCCAATGTGCTGGGATAACCAGCGTGAGCCACCACGCCGACCAAGATTTTTTTTGTTTTTTGAGACGCTGTCTCGCACTGTCGCCCAGGTTGGAGTGCAGTGACGCAATCTCGGCTCACTGCAACCTCTGCCTCCTGGATTCAAGCAATTCTCCTGCCTTAGCCTCCTGAATAGCTGAGACTACAGCACATGCCACATGCTCCACTAATTTTTTGTATTTTTTTTTTTAGTAGAGTTTTGCCATGTAGCCAGGATGGTCTCGATCTACTGACCTCATGATCTGCCTGCCTTGGCCTCCTGAAGTGTTGGGATTAAAGGCGTGAGCCACAAACCCCGAACAAGATCTTTTTATTAAAACGTAAATTGGAGGCTGAGGCAGGTGTATCACTTGAGGTCAGGAGTTCCAGACCAGCCTGGCCATTATGGTGAAACCCTGTCTCTACTAAAATTACAAAAATTAGCCGGGCACGGTGGCGGGTGCCTGTAATACCAGCTACTCAGGAGGCTGAGCCACAAGAATCACATGAACCTGGGAGGTGGAGGTTGCAGTGAGCCGAGATCATGCCACTGCACTCCCACCTGGGTGACAGAGTGAGACTTCGTCTCAAAACAAAAAAAAAACCCAAAAACTTAAATTGGACGGTTTCTTCTCTGCTTCCTAATTTCCCATCACACTTACATTAAAAGATAAACTGCTTAACTTCCCCCCACCTCCCCCAAGGCCCAGAGGCCCTGCCCAACCCGTCCTCCTTCCCTCCTCCCTCTCTCCCCCCTCCTCACTCTGCTCCAGCCACAGGGACCTCCTCCCTGTTCCTCCAAGACGCCAGACACAGTCCTGCCCCAGGGCCTTTGCATGGGCTGTGCCCTCTGCCTGGAAAGTGCTTACCCCCCGAATACCTTCCTTCTCACACTGGTTACCCCTTTCCATTAAGATCGTGGCCCAGGCTGGGCATGGTGGCACGTGCTTATAATCCCAGCAATTTCCAAGGCTGAGGTGGGAGGATCACATGAGCCCAGAAGTGTTTCGTTTTGTTTTGTTTTTTGTTTTGTTTGAGACAGAGTCTTGCTCTGTCACCCAGGCTGGAGTGCAGTGGGTGATTTCAGCCCACTGAAACCTCCACCTTCTGGGTTCAAGCGATTCTGCTGCCTCGGCCTTCTGAGTAGCTGGGACTACAGGTGCCTGCCACCATGCCCAGTTTTTCTTTTTCTTTTTTTGAGACAGAGTTTTACTCTTGTTGCCCAGGTTGGAGTTCAGTGGCAGGACCTTGGCTCCCCCGCAACCTATGCCTCCCAGCTTCAAGCAATTCTCCTGCCTCAGCCTCCCAAATGGCTGGGATTATAGGCATGCATCACCATGCCCAGCTAATTTTGTATATTTAGTAGAGATGGGGTTTCTCCATCTTGGGCAGGCTGGTCTCGAACTCCCAACCTCAGGTGATCCACCTGCCTCGGCCTTCCAAAGTGCGGGGATCACAGAGCCACCTGCGTGCAGCCTTTTTTGTTTGCTTGTTTGTTTGTTTGAGAGGGAGTATTTCTCTTTTCACTCAGGCTGGAGTGCAATGGTGCGATCTTGGCTTACTACAACCTACGCCTCCTGGGTTCAAGCTATTCTCCTGCCTCGGCCTCCGGAGTAGCTGGGATGATGGGCATGCAGCATACACCTGGCTAATTTTGTATTTTTAGTAGAGACGAAGTTTCTCCAATTGGTCAGGCTGGTATCGAACTCCGACCTCAGGTGATCCACCCACCTCAGCCTCCCAAAGTGCTGGGATTACAGGCGTGAGCCACCACGCCCAGCCTCCTCCAGGGTTTCGATTACCTCATCATCCCCCCTCTCCAGGACCCCTTAGGACTTTCCCCCCTGGAAGTCGGCGATCCCCCCTTCCCTCTGCAGCCCAGAAAGGACACTAAGACAAACAATAACTGATTTATTTTCTAGCCAGGGGAGGGCTTTGGCATACAATTCTGGGTCCAAGGACTTAAAAGGGGTTTGAGGGTCACTGTCAGGGGGTCTGCATGACTACGGGGTACAGCAGAGCCAGATTCCGGCAGGGGGCCTGAACCAGCTCCGGCACGCTGGGGAAGGGCCCGCTGTGTTGGCCCAGCACCACCTGGTTCTCTGGGGTCCTCGTGAACTTCAGGTGCAGGAACCCCTGGCTGCTCCTGGGGGATGAGGGAGAAAGGGCCTCCTGAGCACCCCAGACCACCACCCAGAAAGCCACCACCCCCAAAGCCACCTCCCACAGTGCCCAGGGCCTGGTTCTCCTGTGTCCCCAAAATCCGGTAAATAGCAGTGTGGTGGCTGGTGTAGTTGCTTATACCTGTAATCCCAGTGATTTGGGAGGGTGAGGCTGTAGGATCGTTCCAGGCCAGGAGTTCGAGACCGGCCTGGGCGACAGAGTGAAACTCCCGTCTCCACAGAAAAACATTAAAAAATTAGGCAGGTGCGGTGGCTCATGCCTGTAATCCCAGCACTTTAGGGGCCGAGGCAGGCGGATCACTTGAAGTCAGGAGTTTGAGGCCAGCCTGGACAACACGGTGAACTCTCATCTTTACTAAAATAGAAAAATTAGGCCAGGTGTGGTGGCTCACACCTATAATCCCAGCACTATTGGAGGCCAAGGCAAGCGGATCATGAGGTCAGGATATCAAGAGCATCCTGGCCAACACGATGAAACCCCGTTTCTACTAAAAATCAAAAAATTAGCCAGGCTTGGTGGCGTGCGCCTGTAGTCCCACCTATTCAGGAGGCCGAGGCAGGAGAATTGCTTGAAACCGGGTGTCGAAGGCTGCGGTGAGCCAAGATCACACCACTGCACTCCAGCTGGGAGACAGAGCAAGAAAAACAAATTAGCTGGGCGTGGCAGTGTTCGCCTGTAATCCCAGCTACTCAGGAGGCTGAGATGGGAGAATGGCTTGAACATGGGAGACAATGGTTGCAGTGAGCGGAGATTGAGCCACTGCACTCCAGCCTGAGCGGCTGAGTGAGACTCTGTCTCAAAAAAAAAAAAAAAATTTTTTTTTTTAGTTAGCCAGGGCCAGGCATGGTGGCTCATACCTATAGTCCCAGCACTTTGGGAAGCTGAGGTGGATAAACTGCTTGAGCCTAGGAGACTGAGACCACCATGGACCATAGAGCAGAACCCTGTCTCTACATAAAATGCAAAATTTAACCAGGTGTGGTGGCACACAACTGTATTCCAATCTACTTGTGAGGCTGAGGCAGGAGGATTGCTTGAGCCTGGGAGGTGGGGGCTGCAGTGAGCCATAATTGTGCCACTGCACTCCAGCCTAGGTGACCCCATCTCAAAAAAATGAAAATAAAAATAAGGCCAGGTGCCGTGGCTTATGCCTGTAATCCCAGCACTTTGGGAGGCTTAGAAAGGTGGATCACCTGAGGTTAGGAGTTCAAGACCAGCCTGGCCAACATAGTGAAACTCTGTCTCCACTAAAAATACAACAATTAGCCGGGTGTGGTGGTGGGCGCCTGTAGTCCCAGGTACTCAGGAGGCTGAGGCATGAGAATCCCTTGAAGCTGGGAGGCAAAGGCTGCAGTGAACTCATAAGGTGCCACGGAACCCCACCTGGGTGATGGAACGAAATCCGTCTCAAAAAAAAAAAGTGATAAGAGGCCAGGTGTGGTGACCCATACCTGCCTGTAATTCCAGCATTTTGGGAGGCCAAGACAGGTGGATCTCTTGAGGCCAGGAGTTTGAGACCAGCCTGGCCAACATGGCATAACCCTGTCTCTACTAAAACTACAAAGATCAGCCAGGCTCGGTGGGATGCGCCTATTGTCCTCCATCACCCAGGTTCAAGCAATTCTCCTGTCTCAGCCTCCGAAGTAGCAGGGATTACAGGTATGCACCACTACGCCTGACTAATTTTTGTATTTTTAGGAGAGAAAGGGTTTCACCATGTTGGCCAGGCTGGTATCGAACTGCTGACCTCGTGATCTGCCTGCTTTGGCCTCCCAAAGTGCTGGGATTACAGGTGTGAGCCACTGCTCCCGACCAAGAGTTTTTATTTTATTTACTTATTTTTTTGAGACAGGGTCTCACTCTGTCGCCCGGGCAAGAGTATGCAGTGGTGCGATCCCACTCACTGCAACCTCCACCTCCTGGGTTCAAACAATTCTCCTGCCTCAGACTCCGGAGTAGCTGGGACTACAGGCGCCTGCCACCATGTCCGGCTAATTTTGGTATTTTTGGTAGAGATGGGTTTTCACCATTTTGGCCAGGCTGGTCTTGAACTCATGACCTCAGGTGATCAGCCTGCCTCTGCCTCCCGAAGTGCTGGGATTACAGGTGTGAGCCACCGTGCCCGGCATTTTTTTTTTTTTTTTTTTTTTTTGATGCAGGGTCTTGCTCTGTCACCCAGGCTGGAGTGGAGTGGCTCAATCATGACTCACTGCAGCCTTGACCTCCTAGGCTCCAGTGATCCTCAAGCCTGTGCCTCCTGAGTAGCTGAGACTACAGGTGTGCACCACCGCAACTGGCTAATGTTTTGATTTTTGTAGGGGGGGCGGGGGAGACAAGGTCTCACTCTGCTAGCCCGGACTGGTCTTGAACTCCTGGAGTCAAGCAATCCTCCCACCTCGACCTCCCAAACTGCTGGGATTACAGGCATGAGCTACTGCTCCCGGGGGCCTGAGTTCAAATCTTGGTAAGCTAGAACCCTATGAGACCTTGGGGGAAGTCACTGCTCTTCTGCGAGCCTCAGTTTCCACTTCTGCAAAATGGGAACATAGTGGTCGGAAGGGCAGAGTCACAGGGAGGATGTTTACATGCCCAGCAGGGGAGCCACTCACTCAGATATGTTTTAGGAAGGTCCTCCCCAGGTTCAAAGAGGAAGGGGTGCTAAGGGGAGAAGACTGGAGGGCCGTGGGGATGGCCATGGAGGAGGAAGACCTGGAGACCAAGCAGGGTGGTCAGAGAGGCAGGAGGACAGATATCGGCCAGGTGCAGTGGCTCACACCTGTAATCCCAGCACTTTCGGAGGCCGAGGCAGGAGGATCATCTGAGGTCAGGAGTTCGAGACGATCCTGGCCAACACAGTGAAAGGCCAACACAGTGAAATCCCGGCTACACCAAAAATACAAAACTTAGCCGGGTGTGGTGGTGCACACCTGTAATCCCAGCTACCTCGAAGACTAAGGTGGGAGAATTCGCTTGAACCAGAGAGGCAGAGGTTGCAGTGAGCCAAGATCCCACCACTGTACTCTAGCCTGGGCGACAGAGGGAGACCCTGCTGTGTCTCAAAAAAAAAAAAAAAAAAAAAAGAACCCCAACCAGGTGGAAGTCTGGAGGACAGGGAAGAGCCTGTCTGGTGCCCCCGTCCCCTCTGTGATCACACATAAAACAAGCTCTCCAAGAGCCAGGGAGCCTAACCTGAGCCTCCTCTCCACCCAGTCTCCCAGGGCTACCCGGCCATGCCCCTCCTCCCCGGGGCCACCCAGAAGGGCCTTGGCTCTGGCCATATCCGCAGCCTCCACCTTGATAAGCCGGTGCTTGGGAGAGCCATACTTGGCAGCTCCGGGGTTCTTGGAGTTCCCTGGGCCCGCGGGGTCCGGCTCCAAGCGGCTCTCCGCCGTCGTCATAGGGGTCCTCAAAGTCCAGGTTCTTCTGCTCCCGGTAGGCCCTCAGGATGTCGCTCTCGGTGTAGTCACGGGTGCGCGGCTGCGGAGGGGGCCTCCGACCGCCAAAGCTCAGGTAGTCCGGGAGCCACTTGGCCATTTGGGCGCCTGTAACTCCCAATCCGGCTACTGTCAGAGGGACTCCCACATGCGCTTCTCCGGGCCCCTTTCCTCAGGGAGGAGGAGGAAGAGGAGGAGGAGAGGAAGAGCAGGGTAAGAGGAGAAAGGTCAGGTGCGCCCTTTGGCGGGATTCTGGATGGATAGAGGGAAGGAAAAGGTGAAGGAGGGGGGAGGAAAAGGAGGCGACGGAGGAAGGAGGAAGACAAACCCATCTTAGTCTGGCTGAGGAAGCACCGCGGGGGAAGGGGGCGCCCCACGGGGCCCTGAACGCCGCTCGCTGGGGGCCAGGGCGAGGGGTATCCGCGGAGGCGCGCGGAGTTTCCGCGGGCAGCGCGGTTCCCTGGCGCGGCTTGGCCGCCCGCCGCCTCCGCGAAGCTCCGGGATCCCTTCCTGGGTTCCGGAGATCCGGGCCAGCGCCGCCTGCGAACGCTCCTGGCCCCTTGCCCAGCCTGGACGCCGGGGGATCTCAGCGCAGTGGGCGGGCTCCCCAGGGGCGCGGGCGCCGCGCGCAACGTTGGGGCGCCGAGACGGTGACCCCGGCGGGAAGCATCCTTTGTCGCGCCCCTCTCGGCTCAGCGGGGGAGCCCCAATCCCGCGGCCACCGGCTGGGCCGCCTCAATCCGGCCCCAGCCACCCTCAGAAAGCGAAATAAAAACCTCCTTCAGTCCCCCTTCACGCTTTCGGAGAGACTTTCCGTGGCGGTGAGGTGGGACGCTGGGGAGGAGGCGCGCGGGAGCAAGGCCAGGTTCCCACCAGCAGCGGGGGGGCAGCAGCGTGAAGGCTCCCCCGCCTCCCCCTCCACCGCGTCCCCCGCCTCAACCCTCTCCCAGCACTCCCCTTGCAGGTGACTGAGACCTTCAGCTGTTCTGAGGAGGGAGGGAGCCGCTGCCCGTGAAGGGAAGGGGGCCGGGGGCGGGAGTATCCGGGGCCGAGGCCACGGCAGCTGGACACGGACCCGGACGCCCGAGACTGGCCGTAGCCAGCGCGGAGCGCCGGAGGTGGGGACCCGCGAGACGCTGTCTCGCTCTGTCGCCCAGGCTGGAGTGCAGCGGTGCAATATCGGCTCACTGCAACCTCTGCCTCCTGGATTCAAGCGATTCTCCTGCCTCAGCCTCCCGAATAGCTGGGACTAAGGCACGTGCCACCACGCTCCGCTAATTTTTTGTATTTTTTTGTAGTAGAGTTTTACCATGTAGCCAGGATGGTCTCGATCTACTGACCTCATGATCTGCCTGCCTTGGCCTCCTGAAGTGTTGGGATTACAGGCGTGAGCCACCAACCCTGACCAAGATCTTTTTATTAAAACGTAAATTGGAGGCTGAGGCAGGGGTATCACTTGAGGTCAGGAGTTCCAGACCAGCCTGGCCATTATGGTGAAACCCTGTCTCTACTAAAATTACAAAAATTAGCCGGGCATGGTGGCGGGTGCCTGTAATACCAGCTACTCAGGAGGCTGAGCCACAAGAATCACTTGAACCTGGGAGGCGGAGGTTGCAGTAAGCCAAGATCATGCCACTGCACTCCCACCTGGGTGATACAGTGAGAGTCTATCAAAAAAAAAAAAAAAAAAAAAACCCAAAAACTTAAATTGGACAGTTTCTTCTCTGCTTCCTGCACTCCAGCCTAGGTGACAGAGTGAGACTTTGGCTCAAAAAAAGAAAAATACAAAAATTAGCTGGATGTGGTGGCGTGTGCCTGTAATCCCAGCTATTTGGGAGGCTGAGGCTGAGGCCCAGGCTGGGGTGTCATCTGAAGGCTCAACTGGGGAAGGACCTGCTTCCAAACCTTTGTGGTTGTTGACAGAGTTCAGTCCCTCACAGCTGTTGGCCAGAAGACAACTCAGTTTCTTACCTACACAGACCTTGCCAGCAGCTTGCGTCTTTGTCCATTTGCACTGCTTTCACAAAACACCACAGACTGGGTACATTATATACAGTAGAAGTGTATTTGGGCCGGGCGCAGTCTGTCACTGATGGGCATTTGGGTTGGTTCCAAGTCTTCACTATTGTGAACAGTACCACGAGAAACATACAGGTGCATGTGTCTTTACAGTAGAATGATTTATAATCCTTTGGGTATATACCGAGTAATGGGATTCCTGGGTCAAATGATATTTCTAGTTCTAGATCCTTGAGGAATCACCACACTGTCTTCCACAAAGGTTAAACTAATTTACACTCCCACCAACAGTGTAAAAGCATTCCTATTTCTCTACATCCTCTCCAGCATCTGTTGTTTCGTGACTTTTTAATGATCACCATGCTAACTGGTGCCAGATGGTATCTCATTATGGTTTGGATTTGCATTCTCTAATGACCAGTGATGATGAGCTTCTTTTCTTATGTTAGTTGGCTGCATAAAGGTTGTCTTTTGAGAAGTGTCTGTTAATATCCTTCGCCCACTTTTTGATGGGGTTGCCTTTTTCTTGTAAATCTGTTTCAGTTCTTTGTAGATTCTGGATATTAGCCTTTTGTCAGATGGATAGATTGCAAAAATGTTCTCCCATTCTGTAGGTTGCCTGTTCACTCCGATGATAAGTTTCTTTTGCTGTGCAGAAGCTTTTTAGTTTAATTAGATCCCATTTGTCAATTTTGGCTTTTGTTGCCATTGCTTTTAGTGTTTTAGTCATGAAGTCTTTGCCCATGCCTATGTCCTGGCTAAAATCTATATAATATAGATGAGATTATAAATCTGAAGTTTTAACACCAACAAAAAGAAACCCAGATCATCTTGCTAAGTCTTGTTTCTATTTTGTTCCTGAGAGTCAGTAGAAAGGCAGTTGTATTCGGTTATGTTAGTCCCATCTATTTTTGTTAATTTTATTATTTGCAATAATGTTTTGTATGTATTCTATTTGTAGAAAGATGATATAAAATTTTTGTTACATATGGATATTATTTATGATAAAATGAAATGTTTTTGTTTCTTTGTTCCCAATTAATGTACATCAATTTTAAAATACAGTAAAGCAATAGCAAAGAAAATAAAGAAACGCCATAGAAGTGTCTTTTCATGTTTACATGTAGAGATACACTGCTTCCTAAGGATCTATAAGGAAAGATGTGAATTTTAACTTTAAAATCAGAGTTTTCAGGTGTACCTAAAATTTAAGCAGCAACAATTTTATTAATCATTAAACTCAAGCAAATGCCAATCGCAGAAGCAGAACTAATTAAAGCATGTTTTAATTGAATATGCTTCCTAGGTTTCTCCTGGCAAACCTGTTATTGTTGCATGATCCACTTGAAGAAACGAAGATACATGGAAAAACAGTCATTGCCCAAGATTGCCTTCCGTTTTATAAATGCTCCATTTATGCTGAAACAATCTGAATAGAAACGTTGCTTTTTTTATGCGTCTGACTGGAGGACAGAAACTCCCAAAACTTTTCTATTCAACTGTAGGATCCACAACTTGCTGTTGAGCTCCAAATCCACATCAGGAAGCCCAGGCACAAACTGACACTTCGCTTCTCCCCAGTAATCTAAACAGATGCTTAGTGAGCCTCAGATGCATTTTCACACCACCTTCTGCTGATTGCTGCTTTGGCAAAATAAAGATTAGCCACCAATCTACCAAACGCCACTTCACTTTAAGGCCTGGTATGTCAGCCTTCTCCATCATACTCTGAGACTAAGTATGTGGGAGACATGACTCTGTAATTAGGAGCTTAGAGTGTTTCAGGGAGACCACATAAATCTAGTGAGAAGTGAATTAGCAATATATGAGAGCATGTAATTTCACGTCAAAGCAGGTGCTGTGAACTTTGTTACAGTAGTATGTAAGTTAAGGCAGCTGGGAGAGGCAGACTAGAAAATACAGCTGTTAAGCTAAGTCCTGAGAGAAGAGCAACTGCGCCTTCCACCTTCCGCGTGCGGGACTCTCCTCAGCACATCCTCCCCATGCTTTCCCACAGCTCATATTCCTCCAGTGGAAAGGAGGGAAAGGGCAAAGCCCACATGCTGAAGCAGAGGGACTGGTGGACTTAGAAAGGTGAATAAATAGGTGGGCCCAGGATAATATTGGTGAGAATGCTGCTTTTTGCTCCTTTAGTTACAGAGCTCTTGAGCTCGTGACTATAAGCATAGACTTGGGAGACGGCCTGATTGCTGATTGGGAATTTAAGTCCCAGCTTCACATTTTATGAGCTCTGTGATCCTGGACACTCCACCTCTTACTATTCAGTTTTCTCATCTGGGAAAAGCAGATAACAAGACTTAAATCTTAGGATTCAGAAGCGTTAAAGGATTAACCCCCGTTAAGGTAAGTGAAACTGGGAGAGGCAACTGTTCAGACAAGGAATAAAAGGAAATTGACAAGACTAGAATTTCAATTTGAATCATTCAGGGTGTCTGCTACAACTTTAGATTCCTAGGTCTCGGCCCCAGGAATGGAGATTCATTAGTTCTGGGACCCAAGATGCTGTTTGATAAAAAGAAACTTACGAAAAGTCACAAAAAGAACGCAGTGTTTCTGTATGCCCTTACCAGTTCCCCCACTAATGTGAACATCTTGTATTGACATGGTACATTTGTAAAAACTAAATGTACCATGTCGATACACTAAAAGTCAGTGTTGCCATGTTACTCCTAACTCCAGACTTCATCAGATTTTCCACTCACACTCTTTATCTGTCCCAGGATCAAATCCAGGATACCACACTGCATTTACAGAAGCTGCATTTTTCTTTTTTTTTTTCTTTCTACATCTTCCTTCCTTTTATTGAAAAAAATTTTAGAAAATGGCAGTTAATAAAAGGCACAAACAAATCAATAGGGATATACTAGTGGAAAACACAATATAAAACTAAAATGCCATTGGCTTCTTTAATTGGTTAAGAGCACAAAATGTAACAGGCAGATCTGTTTCTAACAAATTAAAAAGCTATGTTGTTTTTTAAATTCTCCCCAAATCAGATATATACATACCCACAAAAACAGTGTGTGAAGGAAAGCTGTCATACACAAGAAGTTGTATCCTGAATTCTTCACAGAAACACATGTTGAAATAGGAATTAACAGAGTCAGCAACAGATTAATAATTTTTTAAACTTGAGTCTTAATATGCTACATAGCCCAAAGCTATACTATATGAAGTACTGCTAGGCACAAAGGAAAGTCTGTACAGCTTTTAGCAAAACTGCTTTCCCAAAAAAGCAAATTAAAATAATGCAATAGCAGACCAAGGAGACTACAGCTAGACATCAGAACTACAACTTCTCATATCTGCGTCAGAAAATCTTATTTATCCAGAATAGACTAAAATTTCAGGACAAAACAGGGATTTTTTTTTTAACATTTCTTACTTTACCCATTTTAAGTTCTTTTTTATCTCCTCCACCCCCAAAACCAGTAATTCGGCAAGATCCAGCAGAAAGAGGGCTAATTTTAGAATTGGCTATTTTATTTTTCTTTCTGTGGCAAGACTGTCATGGAGCCTGGATATTTCAGGCTCATATGCATCCATGAGCAGTGTCCCACTGTGGTCAAAAAACTTAGCAATGGACTTGGTGAACTCGGCTCCCCGCTGGTGCTTTGTTCTCCCACTGATGAAGGTCAGCTTCAAGGTGTATTTGTCATCAAACCTTTTAAGACTGGAGGACAGCTGCCAAATATCATCAGGATCCATTCCTGTAGGATCTTTCGTGTGGGCCACGAGAAAGACGCTCTTCTCCTTATATGAGGTATAAATGGTCAGAATCCCCATCATCACAAAATAGGATATGACGCACAAAGCCAAAACGGGTTTGGATTCTGGAAAGGGGTGCATATAATCCCAAATCAAAGCCACTATGGCAAAGAAATAGGAGATTGTACAGATGGTGAGGCGACCGTCAATTAGACCAAAATTCTCCACATATTTGTATTTTTCCAGAAGTACCTTTTTGGCAGAGTCATCCAAAGAGTTTTTCACGGCTGGTCCATCCCACTTGTCAATTTTTACAGGCTTATCGTCTATCTTCCACTTATCCAACAAGCCACTACGGCCAATGCCTGTCCCCGCAGCTGGAACCACCGCCAGCCCCACTGCTGCCTCCGCTACCACCGCTCCTCCCGCCCTGTGCAGCTGCTGCCGCCATCTTGTCCCAGAAGCTGCATTTTTCACAAGCTCTTCTAGCTGATCAGAGGGAGGCGGGTGGGGATCACATCTTCAAAAACACTGGGACATTTAGAGGCCCGAACCAAATTTGCTGCATTCCCAAGTTGGAGAGGTGAAATGCAATTTTGAAGAGGAGAATTGGTGGAGGAGATGAATATAGCAGACTGATTTTAGAATTAAAGGTGGAATCCTCTCCATTCGATGAGAGGGAGTTACCTGCAGAACAAGGCACTAATGCCAGGGAAAATAGGTTTTGGAAGGAAGGGGTACAACCTCATCCTCAGGCTAGATGGAGAATACACGAGTAAGGTTGTGAGTAGGTCAGAATCAGCAAGTGCAGCAAATTGGGAACAGGTGTTTCAGAGGACACACACACAGGGCTCACATAAAGGGAATTACAAGGGGTCAGTTAGCCTGCAAGCTACATACAACCTGCATGTTCTGGAACCTGGTGCTAATGCTTTGGCAGTGGGTCACGATGAAAACATTAAGCACTACCACAGTGGAAAGCAGCAGAAAGGGTAAGGGTGAGGCTGGGAAGATTTTGTTTAAGGAGGGTTCTAAGGGTCTTGGGTGAAGCAGGGGCTGGAAGGGGAGGTGGATAAAGCACTTGAAACTCTGCCTGTGATCAGTTGTCACACTGAGGAGACACAGGAGTCCCCAGCTCAGGTGACAGGTAAAGGTTTGCAGAGTTGAGAAGGTGAGGATAAAGCAATATATATTTTTAAGAAGCCAGCAGCCTCTTTTTGGAATCCATGGAGATTTTTTGAAGGAGATACCACCCATATTTAACTAACGACCTTAGGTTCTAGGACTATCACTGCGTTTTCCTAATCACAGTCCAATTGCTCAGCTTCCCTACAGCAGTTATAAGAGTCACCTAACCTGTTCCTTTTTAAAGAATGTTAACCATTTTTCACTGCACTCAAGATTCTTACAATGTCTATACCAGATTTTCTTTCCCACTTAGTTGTTCTTTACCCTAGAAATCCTAAACCACAAGCTGATATTCTTTAAATTTCACATTAAGTACACGTTCTGTCACTTGTCAAGTGCGTTTGAAAAAGTTCAATAGAAATTGCTGGAGAGGATGTGGAGAAATAGGAACACTTTTACACAGTTCGTGGGAGCATAAATTAGTTCAACCATTGTGGAAGGCAGTGTGGCAATTCCTCAAGGATCTAGAAATAGAAATACCATTTGACCCGTCAATCCCATTACTGGGTATATACCCAAAGGATTATAAATCATTCTATTATAAAGACACATGCACATGTATGTTCATTGTGGCACTGTTTACAATAGCAAAGACTTGGAACCAACCCTAATGCCTATCAATGATAGACTGGATAAAGAAAATGTGGCACATATACACCACGGAATACTATGGAGCCATAAAAAAGGGTGAGTTGTGTCCTTTGCAGGGACATGGATGAAGCTGGAAACCATCATTCTCAGCAAACTGACACAAGAACAGAAAACCACACACCACATATTCTCACTCATAAATGGGTGTTGAACAATGAGAACACATGGACACAGGGAGGGGAACATCACACACTGGGGTCTGTTAGGGGGTTGGGAGCTAGAGGAAGGATAGCAGCGGGTAGGGAGATTGGGGGAGGGATAACATTGGGAGAAATACCTAATGTAGGTGACGGGGGGGGGATGGATGCAGTAAACCACCATGGCATGTGTATACCTATGTAACAATCCTGCAAGTGCTGCACATGTACTTAATGGGGGAGGAAGGCAGCAAATCACACTGCCATGTGTGTACCTACGCAACAATCTTCCATGTTCTTCACATGTACCCCCCAAACCTAAAATGCAATAAAAAATATATATATAAAAAAAAATAATAAATAAATAAATAAATAAAGAGAGAGAGGAAAGCAACAAAGAAAGGAAAAGAAAGAAGGAAAGAAAGAAGAAAGGAAAGGAAAGAAAAAGAAAGAAAGAAAGAAAAGAAAAGAAAAGGAAAGGAAAAAGAAAAGAAAGAAGGAAATTGCCTTAGCAACCTGTGTCCTAGGAGGCAGGCTTCACTGAAGGCCTCCTAGATCTTTTGCATTGCTTGCTGGCACAATGTTGGGCCCAACCAGGTAACTAAGTGTCTGGCCATTAAACTTAAGGTTATTTAATCCTTAACTTGATAGATTCTGGGTGTTTTTTACAAATTTGCGTAGAAACTAGCACTTACCTGGGAGGTTTCTCTGCCAGCTGTCAAAGGATTTTCCAAGTAGTTCCATACTCAAGGATGCTGTGTGAGGGAAAAATGAAGCCACAGAAATCTTAAATGTGGTTAGGAAAAGGGCTGGGTGATGAAAGATTCTGGCGGATCTCCACACTGCAGCAAAGTTAGTTTCCAGAAACACTGCATAACCTAAATACAGAATCAAGAGTAACTTGGTTTTTGGTTAAGATTAGCTTTGGCATTTTTTTTTTTTTTTTTTTTAAACTAAGGAATAGTGTATTTAGAAATGAGGGAAAACTACATCAAAAAAATGAGCGTTGAGTTGTAATACAATCAGACCTCGTGTTGCTGGATTTCAGGAATGTACGGGCATCTAGGTTACATAAAGAGAACATGTCAATAAAACACCAGGATCAAATTTCTCTAGAAACTCATACAACTGCCAGTAGGCAGCCACTTTTATGCTACAAAAATGGCCATTTCACTTGCTTCAAATACGTATTTCAGATCTTTGTCATGAAGATGTAAACGTTTTAGTTCACACTATACCGAGTTAAAATTTCACTGGTGTATTACAAATGTTACGGTAATCCTAAAAATGAAAGTAAATTTGAGCTTTGGTAGTCAATCTCTTTCATAGTCTTATGTGAGAGAACTAATCTTTCCCAGTATCAAACTCTGTGAAAACTGCCATAGTTACCACCTACTACCAACTTAGTTTCCATGCCCCATAACAGTTGTCAGAGAACCTACCCACTTCCAGTGACATTTATATTCTTAATTCTAACTTGACCCAATTTTTCATTTATCAGAATGACTATATTGCCTTCTGGAATTCAAGCCAAAGGAAAGAATGATGTTACTGGTCCCTATTCTATTGATTTACTCTGTTTTTGTCACCTAGGCTGGAGTGCAGGCATGATCATGCCTCACTGCAACCTCTGCTTCCCAGGCTCAAGTGATTCTCGTGCCTCAGTCTCCCAAGGAGCTAGGACCATAGGCAACTGCCACCATGCTCAGCTAGTTTTTGTGTTTTTAGCAGAGAAGAGGTGTTGCCATGTTGGCCAGGCTGGTCTTGAACTGCTGGGTTCAAGTGATCTGCCCGCTTCAGCCTCTCAAAGTGCTGGGATTACAGGCATGAGCCACTGAAGGATTCGTCATTGACTTTTTCTTCTAAGTTACATCAGATCATTGATTCTAGTCTGCAGTTTATCAAGATAAGATGAGTTGAAGAATTTACTTTAAATTCTAAGGAATTTTTTAAAAATGAAAAAATTAAAATGGATAAAAATATACCAATATTATCAGGATTTAGTGAGAATCACTGAAACTGAGTGGCTAGATTCTTAGTTCTAAAAAAAAACCAGTGATTTATTTTTAACTAAAATGTAAGCTTAAGTCACCCTCTGTACAGAAACTTTAATTCTACTTTCTGTACTTACATTTTTTTTTTTTTTCTGTGTAACTGTTTGAAAACCTCCAACACCCTTGTTCTAATTCTACGGTATTCCTGGAAATCCTTTCTCTTTGGTATATTTAATTTTATATTCTAATGTGTTTTTCCTCTCAGACACAATAATCAACTATTCAAAGATGCCATCTAATGCACTATGCTAGTAAGTATTGTGGCCAGAGAGTGATTTTAAGTGTAATAAATTATCTTAAAATTGAAAAGAGCTTAAGCAAGCAAAACCAAATATTACATCTTAAGTACAGGCATGAATTAACTCAACTTGTGAATGGTCAAGGCAACTTACAAAAATGCTTTAAGACATATCAAGCAAGAGTAGGAAGGAAGAGCCTTTCAATCCCTGACAATGCTGCATCTGCTCCTACTGGCTTTGGGAGTTGTTAAGAGTCCCACGTTGCTTTTTTTCAGAGAAAGTCTCCCTCTGTCGCCAGGCTGGAATACAGTGGCACGATCTCGAACCACTGCAACCTCCGCCTTCCCAGTTTAAGCGATTCTCCTGCCTCAGCCTCCTTAGCAGCTAGGACTACAGGCACCTGCCACCACGCCCAGCTAATTTTTATATTTTTAGTAGAGACAGGGTTTTACCATGCTGGCCAGGAAAGTCTTGATCTCTTGACCTCGTGATCCGCCCATCTCAGCCTCCCAAAGTGCTGGGATTACAGGCTTGAGCCACCACGCCCAGCTGAGTCCCATGTTTTAATAGTAATACTGCATTGATTCCAAATGCATGTGCAGCAATATTGGGAGAAAAAAATATGAAAGAAACAGAAAAGTTATCTTTAAAATCTAAAATGTTTTTATTGTTTTAAAAGCCTTACATAATTCACAGCTATCAGCCCACACACTAAGGAAGTCTCTGTGCGTAGGCAGAAGAAGGCTTCACCTTGGAGTGGTGTCTATACCAGTGTTTACATTAAAAAGCACAGAAGAGTGTAAGAGTGTGTTGTTGCCCTGACAAGATCTTAGTTGTCCTTGAGTTAACTGGAATTGAGGTGTTTCTTCTTTTGAAAATATGAAGTTTTCTAGTTCTGTAGCAGGAGAGGTGATATTTTCCTGTCTTTTTTGATGAGGGGTTCAGATGTTACATTACCCCTCATTTCTTCCTTCAGGAGAGGATGGCCTTAGCGTGCTGAAGACTAATTAAATCATCAGCACTCAAAGACCTGTTCTTGGCAGCACTATATACGTCTCCGTTTTCTGCCATCCTTGAAAAAGCCTAAGAATGTCAAACAGAAAAGAGGTACAATTTTAAAAAGGGTTCCAACTTTTTAACAATCACCACTGATAATAAGCCACACATGCAGACTCCTTTAGCTAGTTCAATTACAGCTACTTAGGCTGAGGTTTACACCGCCAACTTCTGGCAGCTCACTAAGGTAATCTCAGGGCTAGAATTAGATTGCTGGAGCAAAGGGGGGCTTGTTTTATTAAGTTACTTAAAAATTAAGTTCCCAAAGATGTCACAGTATTGTGACAGGCTTCTAACCGTGTATCATCTGTTACCTGTGTACTTGTTCCTTAAATGTAATGAACACACACTTTTGCAAAAAGTTTATTAATCTATTCAAATTCTACCCAATCTGTAGTAATTATATACTCAAAGCACATTTTAACGAGGCAGGCATGTGCTGGATGGTATTGGAATGTCAACGAAGTCTAATGACTAAAGCATCAAAAGCCACTACTTCACTGGCACATTCATTATGATAAACAATATTATTTTAAAATACTTCCAGGGTACTACAGAGCATGCCTATTTTAAATGTTCAACCTTGTCAGCTGTAATTTTACTGTGTACTTACCAAAAGTCACAAACCATAAATTATTTTGTCTCATGAAAGTTACGAAAGTTATCATTTCCAGCAAAATCCCATGTACTTCCTGCATCTAGTACTTGAGATACACACACCTCATACAGTCTAAGTGCAGGTCTCCCGGCTTAGGCACTAATGCTTTGTCTAACAAACCCATGGGACTGACTGCACTGTGGTATACACAGTAGAAAATGACAGAAATTTGCAAACTGAGTAATAAAAAATAGTCAGGAGTGGTAAGTGCATTATATATGTAGACATCATTAGGAATACAATGGAAAGAAGTCATTTCTGTATGATTATTTGAAAGGGCAAAGCTTCAAAAGCAAAATATTGAGAATAAATTAAACTTGATTAAAACATAATATATTTTTTTCAGACAGAGTCTCACTCTGTTGCTCAGGCTGGAGTGCAGTAGCGTGATCTTGGCTCACTGCAACCTCCGCCTCCCAGGTTCAAGCAATTGTCCTGCCTCAGCCTCCCAAGTAGCTGGGACTACAGGCATGCTCCACCACGCCCAGCTAATTTTTGTATTTTTAGTAGAGACAGGGTTACACCATATTGGCCAGACTGGTCTCGAACTTGTGACTTCATGATCCGCCAGCCTTGGCCTCCTGAAGTGCTGGGATTTGCAGGCATGAACCACCATGCCCGGCCTAAAATATTCTTAATTATGATCACAAAAGAGATAATATCTATAATTTTCAAATAACGTGGATCCTTGTAAAAACCATAAGAGACAGGAAATAGAATGTCAAAAGGTTAATAAGCTCTTCAGCGTATTAGTTAATTTTGGAAGCTTTCAATTTTCTTTTTTTCTCTTTTTATCTTTTTTATTTCACTCCCGCTACTCAGACTAAAGTACATTAGCGCAATCTTGGCTCCCCGCAACTTCTGCCTCTAGGGTTGAAGCAATTCTCCTGCCTCAGCCTCCTGAGTAACTGGGCTTAGAGGCATGCATTACCACACCCAGCTAATTTTGTATTTTTAGTAGAGACAGTATTTCTTCATGTTGGTCAACCTAGTCTCGAACTTTCGACCTCACGTGATCCACCCGCCTCAGCCTCACAAAGTGCTGGAATTACAGGCATGAGCCACCGCACTGGGCTGAAGCTTTCCATTTTTCTAATCACAACTTAATATGACTTAGTCACAGATGTTGGCACTGCTGACTGCAAACCCACTTAGTAACTTGATAGTCTTACCTCCAGCTTCCATGCTCTTTCTGTGTCAAGAAGATAAACAGGCAAATACAGGCCATGGTCACGTGCCAAAGTGCGAAGATCAAAGTAGTATTTGGCGTAAATGCTGCCAGGAACTTTGATATTATAATTAATTAGCTTCAAGAATTGCCTTTCCAACTCATTCCTGGGGAAGGAGAAACACAACGAAACCAACACAGGACAATGTTAGTTCACTGGGCTATCTTCAAAAACATTATCCTCATGTAAGAAATGTGGTAAAGCCATCATGGGCTCTTGTTTATTAGAACACATGAAAGAACTCACACTGGACAGAACCCTATCGATCGAAGAAACACAAGAAAGCATGAAACTTTCCCAGCTCTCTTTGAAAACAGAAAAAACTCGTATTGGAAAAAAACACGGATGTAAAAAATGTGTTAATACACTTGATTTTCCCACGTCCTTTCAAAGACATATTTGAATTTACCATGGAGAAAAATGACATAATCTTAGGAAACACGGTAAAGCCTTCAGTTGCTTCATTTCTTTGAAAACATGGAAGGATTCAATGGAGAAAACCCTTATTACATACAAACATGTGGTAAGGTCTCCAGTTGCTCCAGTTCCACAGAAAGATAAGAACTCATTTCTGAAATAAAACCTATGAATGTATAGAATGTAGAAATGCTGTCATTTACATGATATTTACTCCAAGACCCATGATAACACACCCTGTAGATAGACCTTATAAATACAAGAAGTACAATGGATCGGAACCCCAGTAGATTATCAAATACAGAAAAGTTTTCAGTTTTAATAGTTTCTTCAACATTTATGTGAAAACTTGCCCTAGAGGGGAAATCCTCCCAGCATTCCTAAATTGGAAAGCCTGATGCAAATTGATTATAGTATAATCTTCAAAAATGTACATACGTAAATATTATACTACTTACATTTCTCAGTGATTCTTTATTTGAAAGGGTCTCTGTACTTACTTCCACTTCTTTTGCAAGAAAGCACTGAGGTTAAAATTTTGTAGATACTCCTTGAACAATACTAAATGAATTTAATAGCCAGTTTTTAAAAAAAATCGGTTCATAAAATTTTTCTCTATTTATTTAAAAATAATAACACTCAGCTACTAGAATGGCTCCAAATTCTGTTTTGACACAAATACAGGCTATGCAGGTGGATTCCTATGCTCATTTCCAAACAGGGCACAGCTGCTTGCAGTCCATTCTGCATCCAGCACCCCAAGTTTGGGATGAGGAGAAAGGCGACAGTCTCCTCTGCACTCATGCAGCTGACTCGGGGCTCATTCTTGAGGGTTCCATTACAGAAATCAGACCCCATGCTCACTCCCAAGGCACCGCAATAGTGATACAATGACAGAAATGATGGATGCCATTTATTAGCTGTCCCTACTACAGGGCAAGAATACTCTCTACATTTCGAATGGCAGAGAAGATCAGAGAGAGACATCTTGGCTAGGCTAAACCCATTTTATGAGATGCCTTCTGGTAGGGCGCCGGCCTTACACAGTGTTTCTCCTGAGTTGAGTTAGAAATGAAACCCCAAGGTGTTCAGCATCTGCAATGCCCGGCCAGAACAGACTGTGGGGATGAGTTGAATGCACTGAGAGGGGGAACAGGCTGAGAGCAGCCCTCTGCCACATGATTATTCAGCTGTCCTGCCCAAAGGTTTTGCTTTTGTTTTTTTGTGACAGGGTCTTGCTCTGTCTCCCAGGCTAAAGTGCAGTGGCATGATCCTAGCTCACAGCAGACTCAACCTCCCAGGCTCAAGTGACCCATTCACCTAAGTCTTTCAAGGCTTGGAACTCCAGGCTCATGCTACTTAGCTGGGCTATTTTTTAAAAATTCTTTTTGTAGACAGAGGGTCTCACTTTTTGCCCAGGCTGGTGAAACTCCTGTGATCAAGTGATACTCCTACCTTGGCCCCCCAAAGTGCTGTATTATAGACATGAGCCACTGTATCCAGCACTTTGGCAAATGTTTAAATAAATATAAAACTAGAGTAACTGTACTGCTTTCACAATAATCTCTGTAAAAACTTAATTGTATAAAAACAATACCTCAACAACATATTTGTGTTTCTTGGTTTTAAAGTTTTAACGTTTTACCCACTGGCTAAGTCAACAAATGCTTGATGTTCTTTAGTATGGAAAGTAGTTAGGATATAAGCAGATATGTGGTTTTCTCATTTAACTGAAAACCCAGCTGAAACTACTTCCAACATTAATTTCCTATTCATATAACCATAAGGCTAAAGGAATGTAAATCAGACAATGCTTTAATAATCAGTTAATCAGTACTTAATTTACTATAGGAATATATGCACTTCATAATCTTTTATGTTTTTCCATAAATGTATTTCAACTATGCCTACAGGATATGTATCTTCTCTCTCTCTCTCTCTCTTTTTTAAATGGCTGAATAGCATACCCTTTACAGGCACAGCAAATTTTCTCCTGTAAAGGAGCTGCTCAGTTTAACTTACATATGTATGTATGTGTGTGTGTGTGTGTGTGTGTGTGTGTGTGGTGTGTGTGTATAATCCTCTTAGCTTAGTTCCCACCTATAGTGAGAACTTATGATACTTGGTTTTCCATTCCTGAGTTACTTCACTTACAATAATGGCCTCCAGCTCCATCCAAGTTGCTGTCAAGACCATTATTTCATTCTGTCTTATGGCTCAGCAGTATTCCATGGTGAACATATTCTGCATTTTCTTTATCTACCCATTAATTGAAGGGCATTGAGGCTGGTTCCATATTTTTGCAATTGCAAATTGTGCCGCTATCAACATGCATGTGTGTCTTTTTCATGTGACTTCTTTTCCTTTGGGTAGAGACACAGCGTGAGACTGCTGGATGGAATGGCAGTACTGTTTCCCGTAGTGGTTGTACTAGTTTACATTCCCATCAGCAGTGTAAGTGTTCTCTTTTCACCAAATCCATACCAACATGTATGATTTTCTGATGTTTTAATCATGGCCATTCTTGCAGGAATAAGGTGGTATCACACTGTGGTTTTCATTTGCATTTCCCTGATAATTAGTGATGTTTCTGAAGGAAAATATATTCTAACACGATAAACAGATGTTGAAAAGTTTGAAGAAAAATCTGATAGACACTAATTTTTAAATGGTTCAATTTACAGTCAAAAAGAGACCAATATAAATAATCAACAGCAGAGGGACAAGATAAATGTCCATTAAACACTTTGTTGTCACCTTTTTCAATTTCCAAAGATCACCAACATAGCTCCTGTTCACAGCATAGCTCCTGGTGCTTCTGCGTCCACAAGCACCATTGTGTAGAACTGGGGCTGGCCTCCGTCACCACTGCTTCTGGAGCTCACACCTGTGGAAACCTGCACATTTCCCTGCTTATTCTCTGACTTTGTAACCAGAACTAGAGCCCCACCAGATTAGCTGCAGGTTTTCAGAACGATTTGGCTGCCATTACAGTGGAGCTCAGTGTTCATAATGACAAATTTTGCTCCCTTCAAGAAACCAGTTTACAGACTGATGACAGTAGAGATTAAGGGCCCTTTAGCTTCTGCAACTTTCAAAGTACATCTATTTGTTTCCAATTCATTTTCTGTTACATCCTTTGCTAAAATGGCTACTGGCAATATCATCATGACGACTCACTTTCCACTATTAGCAAAGTGGTAATTTAGCAGCCATTTCAAAAGCAACCAACCATCACTAGTCAGTTTCTTTTTAGTCACAAGAATCCTCAATTCAGCTGTAAGTATACAGTGTGGCAATTCTGAGTGAAAATCTTTAAAAAGGTTTTTGGGGGTATATTATAGGTGTATATATTTATGTGGCATATAAAATATTTTGATACAGGCCTACAATGTGTAATAATCTCATCGGGGTAAATGAAGTATCCATCATATCTCAAGCATCTATCCTTTGTTTTACAAACAATTCAATTACACTCTTTTAGTTACTGTAAAATGTACAATTAAATAATTCTTGACTGTCGTCACCCTGTTGTGCTATCAAATACTAGATCTTATTTATTTTCTCTAACTCTATGTGTGCACCTATTAACCATGACCCCTTACTCCTCATCCCCCATGCTACTTTTACCAGCCTTTGCTAACAGTTCTACTCTGTATCTTCATGAGTTAAATTGTTTTAATTTTTAGCTCCCATAAATAAATGAGAATATGAGAAGTTTGTCTTTCCATGTCTGGCTTTTTTCACTCAACATTTCCATCCACATTGTTGCAAATAACAGGATCTCATTCTCCTTTATGGCTGAATAGTGCTCCTCTGTGTATATGAACCATTTTCTTTAGCCACTCATCTGTTGATGAACACCTGGAATGCTTCCAAATCCTGGCTGTTGTGAATATGCTGCAACGTACATGAGAGTGCAGGTATCTCTAATATACTGATTTCCTTTCTTTTGTGTATATACCCAGCAGGGGGGATTGCTGGATCATATGGTAGCTCTGTTTTTAGTTCTGAGGACCTCCAAACTGTTCTCCATAGTGGTTGGACTTAAATTACATTCCCACTAACAGTGTATAAGGTTTATCTTTACTCTGTATCCTTGCCAGCATTTGTTATTGAATGTCTTTTAAATAGAAGCTATTTTAAGTGAGGTGAGATGATCTCTAATTGTAATTTTGATTTGCATTTCTCTGAATATCAATGATATTGATGTTGAGTATCTTTTCTATACCTATCTGCTATTTGTATTCCCTTCTTAGTTTTGAAACAGGGTCTCACTTTGTTACTCAGGTTGGAGTGCAGTGGCACAATCACAGCTCACTCCAGCCTCGACCTCCCAGGCTTAGGTAATTTTCACACCTAAGCGTCCCAAATAACTGAAACTGCAGGCACGTGT